>JAGVSP010002998.1:0-51757 GCA_022494985.1 Micrasema minimum | reverse complement strand
TCACTCAATCTTCAAAAAGAAGTAGCAGGTAGTGAGATCGGGCGAATGGGCAACTCACTCGCTTGATACGAGTATCACTCCTTGCGACTTATTCTTATGAGATTTCTTAAAGTCAAAGGTTTATGTCAACATGCTACGAACCTTTCTCGATTTAAGAGATGCGATTAAATGAGAGAGAGAAATGTTTCCCGCGCCTCCAAAAATGCATATCCGTGCTAGAATGTCATTTCTCAGACATTTTGCTGCACACAACATTTTTATTTAAATACTCAATAAAATTTCCATAAATTATCAATAGCTTAATATTTTTTTCACCCCTCCAACTCGTAAATTAAAATTGTGGCGCCCATTACAAATGTGGTCACTTTATCTCAGCCACCCTGTACACTTTACATACGGTTTGCACGGGTTTTTTTTGTGGATTACTGACTGATCAAAGTTTTTTAAATTTTATTATTATTATTATACTTGGCCAATTTTTACCGTTGTTTTTGCAAAAAGAGGTGGCTCACAATTATCTTGCAGCTACCAAACGTATACACTATTGGATTTCTAGCCCTAGTTTTGGTAAACTATTATAAATAAAACACTTTATTTGTTTCTTTTATTGATATCAAACACAATTGATTATGTAACTTTAATACAAAGTAGTTAAAAGTAAAAGTGTTTAATTTAATTATTTTAAAATTTAAAATGAATCTACAAAGTGAGTGCTTCTATTTTTCGAAGGAGCTACTAACATAGAGTTCATAATATCTTTTGAATTATAAACTATAACAAAGGTATTGGTGATACAAGTTGAAGGTACATAAAACTAAAATATGAAAGCTCGGACGTGACACTTTATGGGTGGTTCTTTATATATTTATGTTTTCGACTGCAGTTTACGAGAAAATATTTTCATGTTGCAATGCTAGGTATCATCATTAATTTATGTACATAATAAGAACACGCATAGTATTTATAGTACTTTTTATGATTAAATGTAGTATTTATAGTACTTTTAAACGATTAAATGAAAAAATCAATAAATTAATTTGTATTTTCTTACGTTTTGAACACATTTATTCAATATAATTTAAATGCCCTTACGAAAACGCCCTTTATGATTTTTTAAAATTATTTTTAAATATTTTCGTCGTAGATAGCAATATATAAAAAAGAAACAACATAAAATAATTTTGTTTACTGGTTTCATAAGGTCAATAAGACAAACTGTAAGTAGAGGAAGTGTGTATTTTTTTATCCTATTCCACTCTTTTGAGTGAAAATCCAGGTCAACCACATTACAAAAAGAAAGGAAATCTTTTCCTATTCATAGAGATCAACAACAAGAAAGATTATTCCTGGAACTCAATGCGCGGTTCTTCACATCTTCAAGCGTGGTGGAAATTTCCATAGATAGCTTCTGAATTGGAATATAAAGAAGATTGATTATAATAACATGCGCAGTTATTTATATCATCTTAAGAGCAAACGATACTAATGATAAGACATGTTAATATTGTGAAAAAAGCAAATGAATACTTTCTTGATTACGGCGTATTTAAAATATAAAGGTTTCGTTCGGTTCACATAATGGTAAAATAATTCTCAGACTATTCTGTAAAAACATTTCGCTTTTGTCTTGTCTTCTCATATCACACGCACCCTAACCTACACTCAGAAGCTCCAAGTCAGTGCGTTGTAAGAGGGGTGTTGGAATATTAAATGAGGACAGGTCTGGGGGAAAGCTTGTTTTTACAACGTGTAGCTGATACTTTCAGTCGTAAACTTTTCATTTCACATCATAGCTTCATAGATTTTCATACACATTTTCATAATGTGAGATGTGATGTGAGCGTATTGGTTTTATTGGCTAACAAAAATGAGGGTGCCGTTTGCACACCCACCAAAGAACTTAAAATAGAAAATGTGTGTTATTATGGAATAATATCAGTTTGATACAATTTTAACTTAACGATGTCAACTTCTAAATATACCTCATCCATGTACCTTTATATTTATTCGATGTGAATTTGTGATAATTTGAATACGTCCTCAAGCTAGGTTGCCATGGCGTTAGTTAATTTTATTTGAATTTATTTTACAAATAAGTATTTACTGCTTTTATCGGCTGCCTTCATGATTTTTGTGCCGCATTTTCATTGTGATGACGTACGATTGCCAATGGAAATATTTATTGAATTATATACTTATTATATTTGATTATTGAATACAGTTGCTTGCGAAATATAGCTGTTTACTGAATAGTACTGAACATCGAACTCGTGTAAACAAAATTAAAAAAAATAAAAAGTTTTTGGAAAAAAAAAAAACGTTTAATGAAACCTAAAATCAAAAGTTTTATTTAAATAAATGAATTAGTTGGTTCCAACAATTTAAAGTTTTTGTAACATAACAATTCAATTCGGTATATTTCTTTTAAATGATAAAACATTTTTAGTATTTAACAATTTTTTTCTTTTCGTTTTTTTTTTTTTTTTTTTTTTAAAATCTAAAAAGAAATATTTGAGCTCTTATGATATACTCAAATATTTCAATTTCGTGCTGCTTTCAAATAGTCGGAAATAACTGTGCCAGAAAGCAGGAAACAAGTTGTGCTGGAGTGGGATTCGAACCTAGATTTTATTTTTCTTTATTTAGGAAAATAAAATATCAACATATTTAGCAAATAATATAAGTTTGAAAAATACGCATTAAACGTAAGTACGTTATAAGTATAACGCTATTCTAAATTTACTTTAAAATAAATAGAAAAGGCTTTGATAAAAACATGGTTAACAGATTTTAAAGAAATACGTGTGCTTATGGATATATCACGATAAAATTCAATTTATTTAATTTATTATTTAACGAGTTTAAATGTCGCGCGGGTTATTTCTCCGCTTGGATTTTTCGAAACCAGGCGAGGAGCTTTCGCACCAGCAAGCGCCATCGTATTTATTTAATATTAATAGCAAATAATAAATCAGCCTGCATTGTGCAGAGAGCGCGAGCTACGCCACTGTAAGCGCAAAGGGCGACGCGACCCGACGCCGACGCGACGGTAGCGTGGTAACGCGGCGTGCGGCGTGGCGGTGACGGTGGCGACAATACCCATTAGCGAGGCGTAATATAACTTATTGGGAGACCGTGTATAAAGTAACTAACTACTAAATTTCACTGATTAAAATCTAATGATTAATAGCGGTTTTAATAGTAACGACTAAAAACAGTGTTTGTTATTTATATTTGTTTTAAAATAAAATAAACACTATGGTTTAATATACAGTTTTTTCAGGGATTTTCAGGAAATGTTTCAGTAATAGATTAATAAAGTTATCACGTTATAGCTACAGGATTACACCACAGCATTCATTGTTTATGTAAAGTAATCACAGGCACAGTCAGCCGCCACGTGGTTTGTTGCATTTATTTGGGTTTAAGATTTAACTATGAAGGTATGTAGTTTAGCATATTTCGGAGCATAAAATTTGTTGGAATTTGTGCCTAGGTGTATAACACTCAGTATAATTACTGCTGTATCAATATTTTTTAAAGGGCGTATAAAAGCTAGAAAAAATAACACTAAATGTGGCCATAAAAGGTTTTTTTTTCTTCAGAAAAGTAAGATAATAAAATGTTTATAAAAATTCTAATTCCCTAGAATTTGAGAGTAATCAATTTGTAGCTAGCTGTCAATATGTACATCCCGAGTGTCAATTTGTAGCTGTCAATATGTATATCCGGAATGTCAATTTGTAGCTGTCAATAGCTGTCAATTTGTAGCTGTCAATATGTATATCCCGAGTGTCAATTAGCTGAAAATACAAAAGTTTGTAACCCCGACTTTAAGTGCAGATTTAATTGTAAAATACAAAAGTTGTTATCTAGATTTAATGTAAAATTTATCTAGGTATGCACACACTAATTTTCTCTTAACAGGTAGAATAGATTATGATGAAATATACATTAATTCACAATCAAACATACTTTAGTTTATTTATTACATTTCACATTTAAATAATCACAACAATGGGATGGCGACTCAATCTGTAGAGACCCATGCCAATGATCTGGCCCCGACTCACTAGATAGTCCGTGTCGAGTCAGGGCATTGTAGTATTATACATAACACATTGTAGTACTAAACATAATTGAAATATTTACATAAATTAGTATAAAGGAACCAAGTTTGGATTTCACAAATTTAGAATTTATAAAAAAATATTTTTGCATATTAAATTTTAATAAATACATGCACAGCTAGTTAAATTTGTTATTACTCTTGTGTTCGTCCGTGTTGTATTATTGACCTTTAAAGTTTCTTAGAATATTTGATTATGGTACAATAAAACGTTTTGTAAATTTGATTAAATGTCCATAAACAATGTTCAAAATTTATAAAAACACTCAACATTAATACAATGAAATAATATAAAACATCTAATTTATTCAAATTCCCTGTAAAAAGAAGGGGAATTGCTGCGATAGTACTATTGTAGGAATAATTTAGAAGTTTGTTTCAAGTTTTTTCTTTGTCTTAGTAATTTAGCAACTTAGTTAAAGTTTGTCATATTTTGTTAATTGAACTTTAGGTTCAGTTTAATATAATATTAGGTCCTTACATATGAAATTGGCGTTTTGTATGGGAGGAACATAAAGTTGATTTTTTAAAAATATAATATATTTATTTAATCAAAGTATGTACCATTGCTATCTATGCACTTTTGCCGTCTCATATAGGTAGTTCATCGATCCATTTAACTAAAATAACCATTCGGACGGGAATCAATAAAATCTTTGAAGTCCTACTATGATTACTACTTAGCTTGCTTTCTAAATTGTTTAACTTTGCACTACATAGATTTATTTTTAATTACCCACTATGATTACTACTTAACTTGTTTACTTATTTATTTTGCACTACCTAGATTTATTTTTAATTTACCTACTATAATTACTAATTATATTATGTACATTTTAGCGTATTCTCCCTCACCAAGCACAAGAGCCTGTCTTTTTTATTGGTGAGATATAGCGTTAAGTTCCAATATTGTACCTATAATTCTAAGTATTTGTATTATTTTATTTGTAAAAATATGGAATAAATATTATATTAAAAAAAAAAAAAAAAAAAAGTCGGTTTGGACTGCCCCATCGGAGTTGAATTTTTTCCCTTGCAAGAAGTTATCCAAATTTCGAAAAAAATTGTAATCTGTTGGGGCAAGGTCCGGAGAGTACGGTGGATGTCTTAGACATTCCAATTGAAGCTCTCCTAATTAGTAGCCGTCTGTTGTGCAGTGTGTGGTCTTGCGTTATCATGAAGCAGCAGTGACCTAGAGCGATTAACCAGCCTCGGTTGTTTAGCAGCTAGCTTTTCCAACATGGTTTGCAGTTGCTGACAATAGACATTTGCCGTAATCGTCTGTCAAGATTTAAGAAAGCTGTAGTGAACGACACCAGCACTAGTCCACCAAACGCTCACAAGTAACTTTTTTGAAGTCAATTTTCGCTTGGGGCATAGTTTGGCTGGTTCGGCAGAGTTCAGCCATTGCGATGAGCGCTTCCGATTATTATACAGGATCCACTTTTCATCACAGGTAATGATTCGATTCAAAATCCCTTCATTATTGAGCCGGTTGAGTAATGCAACGCAGCAGTCAACGCGCGTTTGTTGATTTGCTTCACTCAATTCGTGAGGTACCCACCTTTCAAGCTTTTTCACCTTCCCAATTTTCTTCAAGTGGATTAAAACAGTTTTATCTATCACTAACACCGCAGCCTGCAGCTAACTCGGACGTGGTTTGCGATGGATCCGCTTCCACAATAGCCTTCAATTCTTCATTATCAACTTTGGTCTCCGGCTGTCCACGGGGGCTTGTTCTGCAGGTCGAAATTTCCAGAACGAAAACGTTGGAACCAAAAACGCACTGTGTGTTTTCTTTGCGGCACCGTCGTCATACACATAATTAATCCTTTCTGCAGCACTGGTGCCACGTGGAACTCGTACTCGTAAATAACGCGATATTTCAAGTTTTCCATTTTGTAAACTGAGTGACGCAAAGAAAAAAAACAATTGAGGAAAAAAACAAATGAATTATAATTTTCAAAACACAAATACTTGAGTAAATAGCTGTATAAAATTTGAATGTGGAATTCCTAACCAAAGAGAAGATATTTGAGATCAAAGTTGCCAGTACGGCAAAAAGCCAATTTCATATGTAAGGACCTAATATTTTGATTTTAGTTTCAAAATGTATTCTCTCTAAAAAAACGAATCTAATATGCAAGATGGTAAATGTTGTTACCTGGAGTCTCAATTTTTATTGACAGTCCAATCAATTGATATGTCATTCTCATCTGATGAGTAATTATTTATGTGCTCATTGTTATTTTATTTACATGTAATTTTTAACTTACATGTAATACACAATTTTATGCGATTTTATTTATTCGTTGATAAGTTTTAGTTACTACAGCCCTCACATTGTGGTGTTTTTTTATGTTATGAAAAGATCAGGCGAAATGTCTTTTATCTCTGGATATTTATTAAATTATTGTATTCGTAAATCGATACTAAAATAAACCATTTTAATGGCGTGGTAATTATTCCCATAACCGATTATTTCACTAATTAATTCTACACCTCACTCCGATAGGTTTCTCCTCCACCCTTTTACTTCGCATTAATCAGCCGAGGAATGAATCCGTTCACTAATCACTGTAATAGATTCCCGCTCTGATTGGACCAATTTTAAAAAACGTATTAATTCAAAATCGATTGAGTATCAAGTAGTACTTCTGCTAATTCCTACGCTACGGTGGGCTGTTGTCAGTTGAATACTTATTGTATTATGGGTTCTACGAAGATCGTAATTTTCTATATCACTCGGCTGTTATTTTCTTGTACGATTTGGCAAACTAATACGATTCAACCATGAAGAAAACAAGTATTTAAGGAAAATGATTGTTTTTCCTGTTTTCATTTTTGGAATAAAGTACTATAAAAATAACGATATTTTTGAAGTTATACTTCTTTGCGCCCGTTAGACACTTTCGGTGGGGATGTTGGTCGAGAAAACCGCGTCACGCTGATTTTTTAAGAGAAAATGGCGCCGCAGTCACTGATGCTTGTATCTGATACTTGTTTTGATACAAGTATCGATACTTTTATTGATACTGATATTGAAGCCGGAATTAACAGTACCAAGTTTCAACACCGATAGCGCTGCAAGACAATAACGTTGCTCTTCTATGTTCCCAGTGTTTTTCAGTGAAAATTGTGTTTTTTTTTAATACTGTGGCAATTCGCTGGTGGGCGAGTGTATAATATAATAATGAAGTCACGTATAATATATTGAATAATATTGAAAAATGTCTTATATTTCATTTATATATCCTGTCTGTTTTGTGTGCGTGAGTGGGTGTATGAGAATGGCCAAAGAAGTATAACTTCCACCGTGTGGTCCGACGCACACCGATTTTTTGTTGTTCAGAGAGACCCAAATGCGTGATATTTAATAAAATGTTTTTTTAGAAAGTATGTATGTAGGTACGCAATACTATCTTGTTGTATTATTGAACTAGTTTATTTGATTTTGTGCCACTTATTGGAGACCCAAAAAAATATATCGAATTTAGGTTATGTCAAAGATACCGTTGTCAACTTCATCAATAATATACACAATTTCATCCTTTATACAAGTGTATATATAATTTGTAAAACGGTTTTTTCAAGCATCATAACAAATTTGAGGACGTAAGTGCCTCATTTATTCTGAAAAGATCTCGTCCTTGTATTCACCTTCATCGCGAACCTTTGTTGAATCTTTTCCTATGATGATGAGATCTGCTTTAGACACTTTGATCCACAGGGTGTCGCTAAGGGGCAAATCAATAAACAATGATTTCTAATGATGACAAACACTGGGAGCCAGGAGAGAGACAAGAATCTCTTTGATCACCTCCGGTGGGGGTTGGCGGGGTTGATAGGGGGTGTGGGGTGTTGGGGTGGGGGGCAGGATGGGTCTGCCAGGGGCGCGGACCTTCACTAAACAGCAAAACAACTTAATGAGTTTGTGCAGGAAAAACCTTTTTTCATACTGACCTATTTAACAATTTGACATTAAAATAAACATCTGTATTTTTACTGAATAGCAGCAAACATTTATTTTTTAACGGAGAATTCTAAATCAAGATCACTTAACTCCTATGAGATATTTTCGTCAGCTAATTTTATTATTATGATTCGTTAGCGGGTTATAAGTGATATCCAGAAGCAATAAAATTTTTTGTTTTCAAGGTGATTACACACTACTAGTTTTGTTTTATGCAATGGTTGCATGAAATTTATTGACTTACCTGTTACTGTTGACCGGATTAGTGAATACAATATTTGTACTGTACTGTTTGATATAAATATTTGGATGTATCAAAATAGACAAATAATTTGTTGGAAAATATTGGGTCTGAACACTATTACATACTTTAGAAAACATTTTGGACTCTTGCTCTTGGAATTACTCAAATGAATGGTATGTTATTTAACATTATATGTCTACTTCGGAGTAATTTTGAATATGTTCACCACGATCACCACTAAAAACTTCAGCATGGACTAAAAGCTTTGAAGGTAAACCCAAACGCCCGGTGCATATTTCAAGTTTTTGAGACGTTTAATACCAAAGCATTTGCAAATGCATTTATCTTCATAACCTGTGGTAGAATTCCACCTCCTTCGGTGAACCCCCTGCGGTTCAAGGTAGGCAGTGCATAATTAAATTTAATATCATAAGAGGCCTGTGCTTGCAACAACCACCAACTATGAACATGTTTATTGTGAGCGTGGCGTTGTTTTAAAACGTAGCTACCCTTGTTAAACTAGGTTGTTATACTGTAAATAAGGGCCATTGTGTAGTCGATTGATTTAAGTCAAATGGTAAAGCAGTTTATTTCATTATTATTTTAGAGGTCGTCTCTGTAGTGATTAATACAAATTCGACTTTGTATGTTGTAACACAGTTAATAGGTTCCCATACTAAGATGTGTCATAAATAAATGAATAATTATTATTAACAACATTTTGATCGTATACAAATACTAGTAGACAAATTACTGGATTATACCCATACTGGGCTGATATCAGATATTATTGATATCCCAACAGAGACAGAGAAACTCTGGAAACAAATGTGGGTTATCTAGGCCCTGGAAACGCCTAGATAACCCACATTTGTTTCCAGAGTTTCTCTGTCTCTGTTGGGATATCAATAATGTCGAATAATATTTATTTCCAGTTGTTTTTTCAACGTTGTTTAAACTATGATGTACTGTTAATTCTACATTCGACCTTTCGACTTAATTTTAGGTTGTTTATTTAATGAAGTTTACAAAATAATTATTTTTTATCAAAACAAGATAACAAGGAGACAAAGAAAATCCTATTCGCTCAATTAGAAGACGTTCAATAAGGAGATATAATACAAACAGTGATTCTTAAGTTGCAATCGTTAATATAAAGTAAATTTAAGCCTAGTTAAAGGATTCTGAGATGCTAAACTTACTGTCAACTGGTCTATGGCATTTCGCAAAAGGGGTCTGATTTTTGTAGCTGCAGGCCTACTCCAGCATATAAGCGTATAATTCCTGAAGCATATTACAAGCTCAGCGCCAGCGTTACTCTCTTGTGATTTACCTTCCCGACATATTATGGAAAAATAATGTTATTTTATTTTCACTTACACCCTCAACGTGAAAAACTGTTGCTTCTTACACGAGACAACTGATTAGAAAATGAAATAGACACACGAACACAACGTACACACGCGCAAGCATTTAAACAATATATAATAATACATTTGATTGATATGGCATTTATTTTGTAGAACTCCATGATAGCTTATGTTAAAATCAAAAACCGATTTTTTTGGTTCTACGTGATTTTATTATCAAGTTAGTGACAATTGTTTGTTGCGACAACAGTTTAATAATGCCCTTACAAGGCGAAACAATTGTCACTAACTTGAAAATAAAATCACGTAGAACCAAAAAAATCGGTTTTTGATTTTAACATAAATTATAATACATTTCGTAAATACTGCCATTCTGGGGAAATGGCGTGATGGTTAGTTAGTTAGTATTAAAAAAGAAATAAACGATTTGGGCGTAATACCGTGTTTTTTATGGCGTTTAAAATAAATAATGATTTTTATCTTGTTTTGCAATATTGAATACTAAAGCTAAAAAGAAAAGTGGACGAATAAATCGACGACTTTAAGTTTTCCTACTAGAACAATAAAACGTTCATACTATTGAGTCTTATTTTTTTACAATTTTTGTTTTGGTAAATAAATGAAAGACAATTAAACAACATTTTGAGTGTGTCCAAATACTTGTAGACAAAAACTGGATTTCACCCATAACGGGCTAATAATTACAATTTGACATCTCACAGAGTAGAGAAATATGGATATCTAGGCGTTTACAGGGCTTATGACCTGTCAATGGCTGGGTTAAGTGGCCACTTGACGTATAACAACATTCCCCATTTCACCTAGTATTTGATATCCATATCTGCCAATATACAATAAAATAGCGCAACGCTTCACATGTGAACACTCTCTGTCATCCATGTCAAACTCTCTGTTGAGATGTCGAATTGAAAGAAATTAGATTATTAAGTGTCCCCCATAATATAGGAATATCGAGACTAATCTTTTGAAAATGCTCTGTGTCATTTTGTACTTTGTAAACTATTTTATTGCAAATACATTATATTTCAACATAACCCATAACGGTGTGAATCAACAATATTTTATAGGAGAAAATTTTCATTGTTCGGATGATTTTCTTTCCTGTAAGTTTTATCAAGTAGTGAAAAATAAATACGAAGGAATTGCAGGTAAGCCCGAAAACAACCCCATTAAAAGGCTGAAAGTTTTTACTGCAATTGGCCAAACGCTCTGTTGCTTTGTCCATTGCAAGATGGATGCAGGGAGAGTTATCCGACGCCGCGGCGTCTTATTTGGAGAACAGATTTACCGGACATGGCCGATAGCCAACTTCACTTCAGAAGTCGGTAAATGCTGTTCGCACCAGTGCAGCAGCAGTGGGATTAGCGCCTGGGATTACTGACTGTTGGCGGGTTCTAGTCAACTAAGACGATAAGACGGTAAATATATAATCACTATCAAGAAACAGATAGCCGGCGGTTTTACGTGTTGATGTTACCATTTGATTCGTGAATCAAGTGCTCAAGATGGCAGTAACTAATAAAATCATTAAGTTGAAAAAACTAATTTCTTTACTGTGTTTAATATTGCGCTCATTGAGGTAAATGGCCAAGACGTAGGAAAATATCAAGGTTCTGGATTTGATCCACACTAATGTAAAAACAAAAAGTAAGATATGCATAGATGTTCTCTGTTATTAAGCCTCTTGGCTTGTTAAGGTAAATAAAATGAGTAAGGAAATGTCGTTATAAGAAAACCGTTGCCATTCAAAAAAAAAAATTTTGAGAGATGTGTTATGGAAATGGAAAGATTAAATAATTTTGGCCTGACCAAATATATTATGAAATTAAACAACTTTTGTTTTAAACTACTTTTTTATTTTTTAACACGCCAACCAGTTTCGGAGACACTACTCCTTTATCACGGCTTTGTTTAATAATAATTTAAAATTATGTAATAAGTCGCTAACTAAAAATGTTGCATTGGTTGACCAGGTACTGTGATAAGGGGTGGAGAGGGGAGTGATGTCGGGGGAGAAACGCCAAAGTGAGTGCTGCAAACATTGAGTTAATAGTTAATATATTATTTCAACGGAACTTAATGTTTAGTATAGTCAAAGCATGTCTATAATATATTCATTATATTATTATGCAAACCTTCCTGTTGACTGATATTTGACAAACTTTTCTTTGAACTAATAAAACCAGGAACCTGCATTGCTTTATAATTTTTTTTTTCTTTCTATTTTCAACATCAATAAAAGTTCTTTCACCAAAGTCTTTTTGAAGATTCCCTTTAGATCTTCCTTTTGATCCTAGGAAATCTAAGAAATAATGATTTTATACATTAGAATTTGAAATAAGAACATGAATTCGTTTCATGTAAACAGGATTTGAAAAATTGTTTAAAAACGTAAGTCTGAACTGTATCTAATGTTTCTTTACCGTTCATGTTGTAATTTAGTTGTATTCTTTAAATACCTTACTGAATAGTAAAATATGTCTAATATTTAATAAGGTAGTTGGTTAAATCAGTCTATAAATATCAAAATTTATTTTTAGATCTTAGAAGGCAAAAAGACTCCAAATTAGTTCCCAAGTATCTTAATATTGCTGGGATTAAAATGTTTTTTCTTTTGTTTCAGGTAAGCGTGATCGAATTTAGAAACTTCATGTTGGAGCTAAAAGCGGTAAGAATTTAGCTATGTCTAAAATATTGGGAAATGAATATTTTTCCCGGAACAAGTTTATAAAACACTTAAAGCCAATTAGCTTAATTACACTTCCACCATTTTAAAAGTTTCCCTGACCTTATTAAAACAATTACGAGCTGTCATCATTAGTTTGATAAACATGTATAATTAGTGAAAAATTTCTCAGATATGTGATTAACGCTCTATCTATAATAATAAAAATAAGCATTTTTTTATTATTCTATTTTATGACTAAAATACAAAGTTAACAGTTTTTTTTATTTTAATATTTAAAAAAAATAAGTGGATGTGGAAGGTTTACATAGGAATATTGTGGAATTTTACTAATGGTCACATAAATCAGATGGCGATGGCCATAAGCTTTGTAAATGCAAGACTGATAAACTTCGCTTATGCTTGATAAATTTGAGACATATATTATTCTGCATCTCTGTTATAAAATGACTAATCAATCGACAAAAAATCCTTTTCGGATTTATTCCAGTATTTTTCAACAAAGATTTGGGTATGGCAAATCAATTTAGTAAATCTATACAAACATAATTTTTTTACGGATGTAATTATAACTTATTTGTTAATTTATCGGAATTCGTCCAGTTACCCTTTATAGTTTTGTGATTAAGATGCACAACTGCACAATATCTTATACCCACGTCTTATTATACAACTAGACACTTAATTGAAATGTAGCTTCATCAGTCGGATAAGACACGGTTCCCGCCAAAAGAAATGAGACAAAATGGCGGCTCTTAATGAAGGCAGTGATAAATACATCCTGTGAGAAGAGAAGAACAAATCTAGTCCAGTTCTGCTCTCTCTAGGACCATCAGAGATACCCACATACTATGTTTAATACATAAACATCTACTATTACAGCTTTATTTATTTATTATGACCTCCAGCACGTGATTCAATTTCAACTGTCGTTAAAATGCGTTCTGACCCGGTGAGCTTCGCTAAACTAAACTGCGATTAAACCGCAGAACAGTTGTCGACTTGGATGTTACCGTTTACGTTTGTAAATAAAGGTGTTTTTAATTATTCATAATCTATATTAATTTACATAAATTTTACATTAAGTTATTTCAATGAATAAAACAGACTTGAAAAATATTGCACTGCACTTGGTGAAACACCAAAATTTGCAGTGCATCTAAAATATTTTAGGAACAATAAAACAGACATATTCGGAATAAAAAAGACTTTAAAAAAAAGTAGATTGTATGAGATAGATGAACCAATTATTAGAAAAATTTAATATTTTGAGAACAATCATGTAAAAATCTAAAAAATATTAAAAGTAGTACTTATAAGTATCGAAATAGGTAAGAAATGTTAGTAATTTTTAAAAAAACTTCATGACAATTTCTACTTAGATTCATTTACGGAGTTTCCAAAAATGTCTATACTATCGGTGGTAAAGGGGTTTGGAGGTAGAGGAGTCCCCTTTTACCAGTGGAAGGTTAGTGGAAACGCCGGTGGTGTTGTAATCGTTTATTCAGTTAACAAGGATGTCTGTTGCGTGTCGGATGATGAGTGCGTGGCAGTTCCGTAGCGATGGAGCGAAGTCGGCAGCTGGAACAACGTTATTAGCGAAGCAACGTAGAGAGCAGACGATGCGGTCGGGCTTCCGTTGCTGGTACCAAGTGTGAATCCAGGGCGTGGTCCGAGGCTTCCATACGGCGTCGTCTACGTCAGGCAAGACACGGCGTCTTGGCTGCTGACGTGGACAGGCGACTCTCCGACTGAAGAGAGTAACTGCGTAGATGGTATAAAGATGGTTGTGTGCACTGCTGTTCTGACCCTCGGTACGGGTATTTATAGGACAACAGTCCTTTGTTATAAAAGTTATATGGTGGGGATAAACATTCGTGTGCAAAGCCATACTGCCTGTGTGAATTGCAGCGTCAGCTGATGATTTTCTAGGAATTACCTACTCGTGTAATACTACCTGACGCAGCTGAATTATATTTGCACTGGACCTGGTGAATCCTATCCTGTACTCTCTCTTCTCTGTACACACGAAAGAGAGGATTGTAATACCTTCAATTATGTTTCCTTTTTTTCCAAACTGTCCAGTTTAAAGAAAAGTAATAGATCTTTATAGCTGTGCAAGCTGCGACTCACTCCAGATCTAAAGAGTTCTTTGCTTTTGTTGATTCTATATCGGGGATCCATATTCTAAAACGCTTCTAGCTAATGATAGGTATAGTATTTTCAATGTTTCTGTATTTTTAAAGGGCCAAAATATTCTTAATAAAAATCTAATAAATCTATTTGCTTTGTTAAAACTTCGTCAGCAACGATATTATTATATTAAATATATATTATTATTAAAAAATATGGCTTTTCTATTACTCTAGTAAATACACTACGAATTAAACATACAATTGAAATGTAAATGATTTACAATACTTTTAACTTTAATATCTACCCCTGATAAAACGATTGTGCTATTTTTTTAAAAGTAGAATTTTCCTTATAAAAAAACTATTTAATTTTTCTGAATAATTTGATTTTGGTTGATATCTAATACTTCTGTGTAATAATATTTTTACGTCAAGCGTTTAAATGGAATTTGGGTTTTGTTTATGTCAGAACTGCGCTTTATATTTTATCGCGTCCTTTACTGTAGTTGCTTTATCGTTGCTGTTTCAGAGGAAACTACCCCAAATGGGTTATGGCACTTTTGTGCTTTGTCCGTGGTTTGTATTCGTAAACAGTCATGTACCGCGATTTAAAAATCATGATGAGGAAACATTGTTATCGTACGCCCTTTTATCTGATGGGGAAGGAAAAACGCCCTGAACGAAATGCTAAACCAGGATGAAATAATAATTACGTGTTTCGGAACTTCATTTCATAAACTATGGCAATGTATTTATACATACATGCGCCATAATTGTCATTTAAATTTTATATAAGTATGTATATAAATCGAAATTAAAACCCACATACAACTATTACATACAACATTACCTCTCAAAGATATCAACTTATTATACAATTCTGTATTTTCTGTAATGCAAATTATAACAGATTTGAAATCTAACCTTACTTGAAAAAATTCAGTGTAGAGGAAATAAGTTTTAATTTATATTATTCTATTTTTTTGCAATGTGGTGCAGCGGTAGCGCGTTGGGCTGCCATGCTTGAGGAAGCGGGTTCGATTCCCGATGGGGGTCAATATGAAACATTTATTAGAATTTAACTTTCAAATAAAAAAAACTATTATGAGTAAAGTGTAAGACTGATCATCTTGCCTACATGAAACAAATTATCAAGGTTCACTGCATTTAGTTACTCGGTGTATCAATGCAGAGCCCTATGCACCTGGTTTGGCCATTTATGGTACTCTCTGGTGATAGGTAGTTCGGATTTCTTCCAAAATTTATTGCCTACCTTCATCCATTCCGATTAATTTGTCACCTGTTTTCCAACACGGATTCAGTCTCGAAAATCCGCTCAGCGCAGCAAACTCTGACCTCGCAACATCTTTCCTTCTCGTGAACTCCAATACCTGATTTGCCTTCGTTCTTTTCCACCAAAATCCCCTCGTCATACTCGCCATCTATCTCTAAGCTTCCCAGCAACCAATTCCCGAATCCCCCTCAGTGAAAGTAAGTTCATAGTGCGATGTGCCCCTCGTTTGTGTCCCACCGCGTCAGTTCAACGTGGTGTTTCCAGGTGTTGTTTGTGGTGTTTGTTACTTTGCCCTTCCTGGTGGTCCTTTATCGTCATTTCCCGCCCTGTTGAGTCCAGCTCTGGTGAGTCCTTCCATATTCCGATCCTTGTTCGAAAGAAGTTACCAGAAAGTCTCATCGTGGCGGATCCAGCACCATTGGTTGCGGATGATAAAGGAGAGTAGTAGTGGTAGCAGTTTGCAATGAAATATTGTCTCCAACGTGTCCTGATTATATATATTTACATATCACGGACGAGAAGAAGGAAAAAGAAAATTGAAATAAAAAGAATAAGGAAGTATATAATAACCCTTTTGAGCAAAAGGTTGAATATCCATAACCCTGTATTGTGATCTATAAATAAATCAAGTTTTATGACTTGATTTATTTCATAGATCACAATACATGTTATCTGGATAATCAACCTTCATTTAGCTTATTGTGATCTATGAAATAAATCAAGTTTTATGACTTGATTTATTTCATAGATCACAATAAGCTAAAGCTAAGCTTTGGATAGCTGAATTCCACATTCCGAAGCTCTATTCCCAACTCACTCAAGACTCGAGTATTCAACCAATGCATTCTGCCTGTCCTTACTTATGGCGCGGAAACAATGACTCTGACCAAGCAATCCTCCCCTAAGTTGCAAGTTGCACAGAGGAGCATGGAGAGATTATATACTTGGAATAACATTAAGAGACCGAAAAAGGAACAATTGGATCCGACGCCAGACAAAGGTCTGCGACGTGGTGGAGCGAATTGCTTGGTTGAAGTGGAAATGGGCCGGTCACATAGCCAGAATGACGGACGGACGACAGATGGACGAAACGCGTTCTGGTGTGGAGACCGAGGAACCAGAGGCCTCAAGGACGTCCACCGATGAGATGGGTGGACGACATCAGGAAGTCTGCTGGAAGACAGTGGATGGGGGCGGCGCAGGATCGGGAGGAGTGGAGACGGCAGGGGGAGGCCTATGTCCAGCAGTGGACCTCAACGGGCTGAGATGATGAATGATGATGAAACAAATCAAATGACAATAGTTTTCACCAAAATGTTTCCAGTTATTTTCTCAATACATATTGTCTGATTTTGCTCCAAATCTGATAAAATCAAGCCCGACAAACAAAGTAACGCCACAGTGCGTAATATTAACAACACCTTGTTAACCGCGTTCGCCAAGACGATATTCTTTGTCCGTTGGTATTTATTAAGTCGGGTGGTGAGTGGAGAGTTGGTTAACTGTCTCGTGAATTGTGTTCCTCTACAGATTAAGTAAGTGTTCCATTCATATCCCAGGGGGAGCGGTGGGGTGGGGCGTGGTGTACAGCACACTGAAGCCAGACTGGCAACAATACAGAGCAGCTGTTGTTCCTAATATCTTGTATTAATCTAGACGAGATTTCCTCGAGAACACAAAAGGGTATTAATGGTTCTCGTGCTGCCGCCGCATGTAACAACAGAACACGATATATCGCCTTCAAACTGAGCTGAAAGATGAGCCATACTAATAAATGGACGAGTTCAAATGTGTCTTAAAGTAGGTGGGCTACCTTTTTGCACATCTCATTGGCTAACTACGGCACATCAACCTTAAAAACAACTGTATGACCTAATTTGACCGACTTCTTTCGATCATTCTTTCCCAAGTTTTTCTGTCTAATGATTTTTAAGGCTTGACTTTGTAAGGACTCAAGCTTCAATCCTTATTTTCAACTCAATAAAAACAACGGTTAAAAAATCATTTCGTCACAGCTTTATAGCTGATTGATGATTTTTTAACCGTTTTTTAACGTTACTTTATAGTAACGTCAAACCACCAATATCACCGTGGCAAAAGAAGAAAAAACTCAATTTTAAAAATATAAAAGAGTAAACATAAATTAATAAATAAAAACATTATGTGACAAAAAATACTTATTTGAAACATTTACCTACACGTAATAAGATATGTGAAACATTTGTTTGTGTACTTTTTCAAAAAATAAATGTCTCACACTTATTGAAAAAATAACTAATTACAAAAATAAGCTGAAAATGATTTATTTGTACTGCAAACTAATATACATTATATCTGTCTGGCCATTGTTCGTGCATATAATACTGCACGGGCCCGTAGTACTGTAGAGGGGGTTGTAGCGAGATATTTTCATGAATTATTATGGTGGCGACCTTCCCTCGGAGGGGCGACCTTAGGCCTTCATTATTCATTTTCCTAATCCCTTTCCCCTTATTAGTCCTCAATTTATAATGATTATTGTGAGAACCTTTCAAATGTTTCGAATTTACAACACAAAAGTTTGTAAAATAAATTCTTAGTTTTTTTTGCTTTTTTATTTTTTATTAAATCTTAGTAGTTCATTTTGATATCGATGTCTTGGATTCGTATATCTGTAATATTTCCAAAACATTTCATTTTCATTCCTCTTAATGTAGGCCTCTGTGGCGTAATGACCATGATGTTGACTCATGACACGAAGGTTCCAGATCGGATTCCCGGTTAGATCACAAAAATCAAAGGTGTTTTTTTTATCAAACCTGGATGTATGTAAAGTTGTTTCTTTTTGTCATCGCACCCCCTGGCCTTGTAAGGTAGTTAAAATAAAATAAAATAAATTCGTACCTTACAAATAATGATGTTAAATAGTCTTAGACTTAAATTAATAAATTAATCAACTTAATCAGAAAAAAAAGTGTAAAAATAAAGCAATAAAACTGTAAGGGGTGTTTTACAATCTCCGTTTCAAACCTGGTTAGCTTAATGTCAATTGCAATTTGCTACCAGATTTAAAAGATATTTGCAACGTACGGATTCCACCACAGAAATGAGAAAAAATACTGTTCCAGCTGAGCAATAGCTTCAAGTTCAAGTGTTACACGGACTGTTTAATCAACAACATTGGTTTGGTTTGTTGATTTTTTTGACTGTTTGCTGATTCAATGACGTGAAATAATATACACAGTGTAACAAAACTCGTAGTACAACCCAAAAACTGGTGAATCTACATCAAATTTGGAGTCGAATGTGTAATATGACTTTTTAATCTGAGCTTAAAATTTTTTTCTCATAAAAGCTTTTATTAGTACCGCAGATTAAGTACGATTCCACTAATTCTGTTAAAATTCGGTTTTATTTATGGATTTTATCAATTTGACTAATTACATGATATTTGAAAACAATTTGCAAAAACTTTGTTCTCAATTTTCTCGAAAACTATGGGTCAAATAAATAAAAAATCTGCAAAATCGACTCAAAATATTATGTAGATTCACTGGATTCTCGCTTGTACATCGAGTTTTGTTACACCATGTCTCTCTATATATATTATAAATCTAAGTAGGTAGCGTTGAATTTACAAGGAGATGAAACATTTTCCAATGTCTTTTTTCCTAAAATTTCTTTGTTTTAGAATTTTTTGTGTGAAATTGGTGTGAAGACAGTGCTATATTGAATGAAAGTTCTCACGATATGATGTTTAGTGTAGATTTCGTAGATTATTTCCATTATCTGATACATTATTCACGTCGCAGATTATATCGTATAGTACCTGAAAATATGTTGAATTAGCATATTTGCGGCTCGCTAAGGAAGTGAATTACCCGCGGTGATCAAAGTAAAGGAAATGATTTACTCCGAGAAAGTGTGAGGGAGGTGCGATGACATATGCCTAATACGTTAAAAGCTTTGCAGAGTATTCTTGGGCTTTTAATGGGATCACAAAGTCGTTGTACTCATTACGCGAGCTGTAAAGGGAAAATATTAAGGCAGCCGCACCTTTACCCTCTCGTCGATCCCCCGTTTTATAGTTAAACCGTTTTCCATTCAAAAATATTAAATTATCATATTAACTTACGTGAATATAATATGGTGTTTCAAAACATTCATACACTAGTTTGATAATTTACAGATAATAATGTCAATGGAAATATAGAAATTCGTATTTGTAACTCATAAAAACATAGAGCCACTCATCATCACTTCAGGCCTCCCCCTGCCCAATACATAATTTAACAGCTGATGAAATGCCTAAAATTTAGAACCTCTACTCGTATTTACCGCAGTCCTTCTTTTGACTTCGGTTTGGACTGTGCTTCCTTTCGAGCGGAAGGCACTGCGTGTATGTGCTGTCCTCCCCTTGCGGGGTGGTGTTGTTATGGACCCTCCTCTCTTTCTCCGTCCACTGGGAAGTCTTCTCTTGTTACTTTCGTTTGTTATTATTTCTTTTGGATATACAACATGTATTATATTTATATGTACATATTTGTAACTGTTATTTTTATGAATAAACCAAACGAAGATACTGAGGGGGGTAACCTTAGAGGGGTGGGGGGATGTAAATATATCCTTCTCCCCCCTCACTAAACTGTATGGAATAGATAATATAGGATAATATTTTTTCCTCTATGTGCAGCGGAAAGAGAGTCCCCCAGGATGGAGGGTTCGTTATCCCCCCCCCCCCTTAGTCCTTCTTTTGAATAAAAAGTATATATAATTAGATACGGTCGTTTTCTCTCTGTGTAAGTGCCTACACACACATGCCCGTACATAAACAAATGCACCCTTACAAGCGCACGTCAACCGAGGAAATGTTCCTACCATACTGCAAGGTTGCTGCACCAGAGTAGAACCTGTCTTAACTAATTTTACTTTCAGCAATAATCAAATTTCAGTTGTAGCGAGTTTCAATAATTCAATTTGAATGTAAATTTATACCGACCATCTTTTGTCGTTTTAAGTTAACCCGGAAGTTTCTATATTTTAAAGGTAATTTGGTACGAGAATTTTCATAGAAATATAATTATGTTCGATCTTTTATTAATTTGATATTTTTCACGTAATCTGGATGTTGAATCACTATTTAATTTTTAAGTTTTGTGCACAAAATAGAAGTGAATATATGAATGTCTTTGTAAATGTAGTAAAGAAAGGGTATGGTTTGTCGAGGGAAGAAAGGTACTCTTTCCTGTCCTATCTAAGGATAAATGGCGTGAAGTTAGTTTGAATATTATTTGTCGAAAGTTTTTGAAACATGTTTTAAAAATACGTGACCTGTAAAGTTATTCAACCCCGTACAAGTCTTGAGAATGTATGTTAACTTTGAGAATGAATTGGATTATATTATATTATTATTATTCCAACGGACGCTCGCTAATGTTAATAATGATGTTTTTATTAAATGTTTTACCGTAATCTATTAATTTATTGCACATACTTATACATCCACTTACAGGTCGCGTCATGTAAAAAGAACGCTGGAAGAAAGTGGAGGGGGTGTGTTTGCGCATGTGACCCCGCCCACCCCGCGTACCAAATATGACCAATAATCACCTAATGCGCTGATGCGCAGCTTGACCGCTTATGTTATTTACATTGTGGGTTTGCTGCATGCATGGTTTTTCGCCGTTGGGGCTTGCAATGCTTAGAGGTAGGGGTTCGAATTCACGAGGGGGTCCGAATATGATACTCATTTATTAGATTTATATTCTCAATAGAAAAAAAAACTCTTAAGGGATAGCCTTGGACTGATATGGCTGTGGATGTTTAGTAATGTAATCTTGACCTTACCATGGAAACAATTGATCAGGTTAACTGTCATTATTGTTACTCGGTGTTATCACATTGCAGAGCCGCTTTTGCCTGTGTTTTTGGCATTTTATGGTTACTACTCTAGGTGGATTGGTAGGTTCGGGAGTTTCTTCCATAATTTATTGGCTACTTACACTCCATTCTACGATCTTTAATTTGTCGCACCCTTGTTTTTCCAACCGGATTTTCAGTCTCTTGCGAAAATCCTCGCTCAGTCGCTTTTGCAAACATAAGCTGACTTCGGAACAGCCTTCCTGTCTTGTGAACTCAAATACCGGATCTTCTTCGTTCTTTTCCACCCTCAAAATATACCTCGTATTATCGCTCATTCCATCTCTAAGTTCCAGGCTCTAATGTTCGAATTCTCCCTCGGTATAAATAGTGAGTCAGGTGCGCTGTGCCCTCCGTTTGTGTCCACAAACGCGCGTCTAGTTTCAACGTGGTGTTTCCCAGGTTATTCCGGTATACTTTGCCATTCACTGGTGGTCCTTTATCGTTTTTTCTATATTCGCCCTTGTATGGAGATCCGGATCTGGTGTTATTCAATTTCACTTTTTCCGATCCTTGTTTCGAAAGACGTTACCAGAGGTATTGAGATTCATCGTGGTGGATCAGCCACTTTGGTTTGCGATAATATAAGGAGAGTAGTTTTATAGTTTTGGTAGCAGTTTTTGCATTTAAATATTGTCTCCAAAGTGTCAGATTATTATATTTACATATCACGGAGAAAGAAGATAATTCTTATTGATAATAAGAATAAGGAATTTATATTCTTTAGTAAAACATAACCCTATTCTGGGTAAAAGTGTTGAATATCCAGATTTTTAAAAAATGTATTGTGGATCTATGAAAATAAATCAAGTTTCCTGACTTGATTCTATTTTCTCATACGCGTCATTTAAGCTAAAGAATCATGCTTTGGATCGCTGTTTTCACATTCCGATTGCATCTATTACACAACTCACTCAAGACTCGGAGTATTCAACCAATCGCATTCTGCCATTGTCCTACTTTTGGCGCAGGCAAACAAGACTCTGACCAAGCAATCCTCCATAAGTTGAATGTTTGACAAAGGGAGGAGACATGGAGAGGATTTTATTGGCTCAATTAACATTAAGAGACCGAAATAAGGAAACATGTTGGATCCGCGACGCAAGACAAAAAGGTCTGCGACGTAGGTGGTGCGAATTGCTTGGTTTGAAGTGGGGGAAAAATGGGCCGGTACATAGCAAGATTTGACGGTTCGACAGATGGAACGAAAAAACGCGTTCCTGGTGTGGGAACCGAGGAACCAGTGGCCTCTTAGGTAGTCCACCGATGGGATGGTGGACTGACATCAGGAAGTAATAATTTTTGTTCTAACTGGGAAGACAGTTGGATTGGGTGGCGGCGCAGGATTCGGGAGGATGTGGATGACGGCGGAGGGACGGTCCTTTTCTCAGTGGACCTTATAAGGATGAGATTGATGATGAATGATATCAACAAATCATATGGAATACTTTTCCACCAAATTGTCTTACAGTTATTTTACTCAATAATTATTGTATGATATTTGCTCTATAATGGATAAAAATAATGCCAGAAAAACATTAGTAACGCCACAGTGCAGTTAAATATTAACAACAACCTTGTTTACCGTCCGTTCGCTAAGACGTTATTCTTTGTACCGATAGTCTATTTGTATTATGTGGGTGGTGTGTGTGATGAGTTGGTTATATGCTGTCTCGTGAATGTTGTTCCTACTACAGATTTAGTGTATAGTGTTATTCATATCCCGCAGGGGGAATGTGCGTCTGTGGTGGGGAGGGAAGTGGTGTACCAGCCCAATCGAAGTCCAGACCTGGCAAAACAATACTGTGAGCTGTTGTTCCTTTTTTCTTGTATTAATATTTGACGAAGATTTCACTCCGGGTTTCACAAAAGGGTATTAATAGGGTTTATTCGTGCTGCGGTCAGTAATGTTTAACCAAAAGATCACGATATATCGCTTCAAACTGAGGGCTGAAAGATGAGCTCAATATGTAAATAAGTATGGACGAGTTCCAAATGTGTTCTTAAAGTAGGGGGGTCTACCTTTGTTGCTCAATAACTATTGGCTATAATACGGATAAATAAACTTTATATTAATGAACAACTATGTATTGACGCTAATTTGACCGACTTTTTTCGATCATTGCTTTCCACAAGTTTCTTTCTGTCTAATGAGTTTTTAGGCCGTTGTACTTTGTAAGACTTAAGCTTCAATCTTATTTTCAACCTCAATAAAAACAACGGTTAAAATATAATTTAGTCACACATAATGGTATAAGTCAAACCACCAATTTATCACAGTGGCTAAAGAAGAATATTACTACAATTTCTTTATTTTTTAAAATGAGTAACACTTTATTTTTTTAATTTGAATATCATTTATATGTGACAATAAATTATACCTTATTTGAAATATTTACTAAAGTAATAAGATATTTGTGATACATTTGTTTGTGTACTTTTTCCAAAAAATATATGTCTCACACTTATTGCGAAAAAATATTACTAATTACAAAAATTAAGCTGGGAAAATGATTTATTTCGTTAATGAATACTAATTTTACATTTTAATCAGTACTGGCATTTGTTCGTGCATCTAATACTGCACGGGGACCAGTATAGTACTGTTGCGGGTGGCTTCGTAGCGAGATATTTTAATTGATTTTTTATGGTAGGCGTACCCTTCCTGCTCGGAGGGGGGACAATTAGGCCTTCATTATTATTTTCATAATCCATTTTCCCTTATTAGTCCTCATTTTTATTGATTTATTGTGAGACACTTTCAATTTTATGCTTCGAATTTTCTTACACATTAGTTTGTTAAAATTAAATTATTAGTTTTTTTTTTAGACTTTCTTCTTACTGTTTGTTTTAGTTAATATATTTGTAGTTCATTTTGATATCGATTTGTCTTGGTTTCGTATATACTGTATTTATTTTCATAACATTTTAATTTTCATTCCTCTTAATGTTAGGACTATTTTGTGGGTCACATGACAATGATGTTGATCATGACACGAAGGTTCCAGTTCGGATTCCCGGTTGATCACAGAAATTCATAGGTGTATTTTTTTTTTACTACTTAAATGAAGTTTGTGATGTTAAGTGATTTTCTTTTTGTCAATTCCGCGACCCTACCTCTGGCGTTGTTATGGTAGGTTTTAAAATAAACATTAATTATTATACTTGCGTACATTAACAAATAATGTTGTTTTAATGTCCTTTTTGATCTTAAATTAATAAAGATTAATCATAAGACGTTATATATCTGTAAAAATAAGTGTTAAAAATAGTAAAGCATAATACTGTAAGGGGTGTTTTTATCCTATTCTCCGTTTCACCAACCTGGTTGTTTTCGATTAATGTCAATTGCAAATTTGACTACATTGATTTTAAGAAGTTTTTTGCAAAACGTACGGGAATTCCACACTCGTTTATGAGAAATAATTCTGTTCCGTGCACGAGATATAGCTTAAGTGTATACTGGATTTGTTTAATAAATAAATTGTGCGTTTGAATTGATTTATTTTGTATGTTTGCTAGACTTCGTATGACGTGGATTTTTTTTAAACAGTGTCTATACTAAACTCGTTTGTGTTGTTAGTAAAGAACCCCTTTACAATATATATGTGTTTGAAGTCTACATCATACTTTAGGAGGTCAGAATTTGTAATTGTTTTTTTTTATATTTTGTGCTTAAAATTTTTTTTTTACAGTGTGCGATTTTTCTTTAGTATCCGCAGATTACAGTACGGATTAATCTTTTATTCTGTGTATAAATATTCAGGATTTTTTTATGGATTTTATTTCAGATCATAGAATATTTACATGGATATTATTGAATTACAATTTTTGCAAAAAACTTTGTTTAATTTTCTCGATAAATCTATGGGTCATTATAAATATAAAATTGCAAAATCGACTCAAATTTTTATGTAGATTCACTGGATTTTCCTTGTACATCGAGTTTGTTTACACCATGTCTTTTTTTATATTATATAATTAAGTGGTAGCGTTGATTTGACAGGTAGATGAAACATTTTCAATGTATTTTTCCGTAAATATTTGTTTTTTGTTTTAGAATTTTTTTGTGTGATATTGGTGTGTAGTCAGTTCTATAGTGAATGTAATAGTTATCTCGTATTTGATGTTTTGTGTAGATTTCGTAGATTTTATTCAATATCTGATAATTTTATCCACGTAGCTGAAGTTTAGTATTATCGTATATTATCCTGAAATATGATGTAGATTAGCATATTTGCGGCTGTAAGGAAGTGATATTACCCGCGGTGATAAGAAGTAAAGGAAATGATTAACTCCGAGAAAAGTGTGAGGGGGAGGTGCGATGACATATTGTCTAATACTTAAGAGCTTTAGCGGAGTATTTTGGGCTTCTTTAAGGGTTCACCTAAGTCGTTGTTATACGTCATTTCTCGTGCTGGAGAGGGAAATATTAAGGCAGTCCGAAACTATACCTCTCGTCTGTATCACGTTTTAATTGGTTAAAAACCGTTTTCCATTCAAAAAATATTAAATTATCACTATTAAACTTGTCCGGTGAATATAATATGTGGGTTTACAAACATTTCATAACACATGTTTTGGTGAAGTTAAGATTAATATATGTCGCAATGGATATATTAGATAATTGTATTCTGTAAATCATATGAAATATTTGAGCATCTTTCCAATTCACTTTGACTTCCCCCATTGTCCCATTACCTTTATTTTACAGCCTGTTGAAAATGCCTAAATTAGAACGCACCATCTACTTAGTATTTACCGCAGTCTTTCTTTTGACATTTCTCGCTTTGGTCTTGTGCTTCCTTTCGAGCGGAAGGAACTGCGTGGTATGTTGACTGTCCTACCCTTGCACGTGTGTTGGTGTTATGGGACCTCCTCTCTTTAACCGTCCCTGGGAAGTCTTCTCGCTTGTTTACTTTGCGTTTGTTATTATTTCTTTTGGATATACAACATGTATTATTTTCATGTTAAAATATTTTGTAATGTTATTTTTATGAATATAACCAATCGAAGATATACTGAGGGGGTTGTTGTGTAAACTTTTAGTGGGGTTGGGGGGAGGTTGTGACAATATATCCTTCTCCCCAACTACTAAAAAATGTATGTGAATGAGATAATATAGGATAATGTTTTCCTTATATGTTGCAGCGGAAACAGAGAGTCCCCCAGGATGGAGGGGTTTGTTATCCCACCCCACCCTTAGTCCTTCTTCTTGAATTAAACTTGTTATACTTAAATTTTAGATAAATAAAGCGTTTCGTTTTTCTCTCTGTGTAAGTGCCTACACAAACACCTTAGCGTACTCATAAACAATTTGAACTTATTGTAACAACCTTACAAGCAGCGAACGTTCTACCGACGGAAAATGTTCCATCCTCATAATGCAGTGTTGCTCGAACTTGTGGATTTTGAACACCTTTCTGTAACTAATTTTTACTTTCAGACTTAATTCAAATATTTCACAGTTTGTTGTCAGAGATCGTTACAATTACATTCAATTGAACTGTATATTTATACCGACCATTCTTTTGTCGTTTTAACGTTTAATCACGGAAGTTTTCTATATTTTAAAGTAATTTGGGTACGGAGAATTTTTATAGATATATTATTATGTTTCGATCTTTTTTTTTATTTGATAATTTTTAACGTATATTCGGATGTTGATCATCACTTTTTATTTTTTGTAGTTTCTGTGCACAATTTGATGTGAATATGAATGATTGAATGTCTGTTGTATAAACGGTAGTAAAGAATGGGCATCGGTTTGTTGTGGGAAAGAAAGGTTTCTCTTTACCTGTCCTATTAAGGATAATTGGTCGTGAATGGTAGTTTGTAATCTATTTGTCGAAAGGTTTTTTTTTTTGGAAACTTGTTTTAAAAATAAGAAATGTAATATTTGGATATATAGTGACTTGTTAAATGTTATTCTAATACCACTATATCTTCAACTGGTGTTTAGCAGAGAGTCAGTTTACATTGGTGCGATTTGCAATGTAATATTAATTATAAATATTTCGGTTATATATCACTCTTGAGAAATTTGAATTGAGATTATATATTTTTTATTTTTATTATTCCTACGGAGCGATCGATATGTTTATTAATGATGTTTTTATTAATTGTTTTACCGTTATAATTTATTTTTTTATTTGCACCGTACTTTTTACATCCTATACAGTTCGCGTCATGTAAAAAGAATCGATGGAAAAGAATAGTGGGATGAGGGTGTGTTTTGAGCATGTTTGACTCGCCCACCCCCGGTGATGAAATAATATTGTCCAAATATATCACTATATGCGCTGGATTGCGCGAAAAGCGCTTGGAACACAGCAGCGTTCCTTTTTACTTGCGCTGACCTATTCCTTAGCTATCTTGTTTTACTGCGTTTTATTTGCTTTATCAATTCTGAAAAAAGCTATCTATTTTTCTCTCAAAAACAATAACAACGGATAGCATAAAATCCGTTTAAAAGTTGTGTGTTATTATAAAGATAGTTATATGTAAACTTTAAAATATGTAAAAAAAAAGTATATTTGCTTTTCTAAACCTAATCAAGTAGTTGCGGTTAGTGGTGTAATTCTTTACAGATTTAAGCAATAAGGCAATTCATTATTAATGAGGCGTCTCCAATTAGAGTTATCTGTATAACAATTGTGACGTTTTAAAAAGATTTTAAACATATTAACTATTTTTTTGGGTGTACTAACGTATTTTACCAGTATTCTCAATTTGTATTTCAAATATAAAATTGCCATAACATGGACTCGATTTGTAGGGAACTGGATAAAGTCTATGGTGTTAAGCTAATTCGCGTTATGCAGAATTGCGCCATGAGCTCTATGCTTATAAGTTGTAATTTGGTAACAAGCGTACGTTGTTTGCTCGGGATAACATATTACTTAAACAAAGGCTTATCACAAAAAACACGTAACAAAAGATTTAATGATCATTCTCAGGAAACGGTACAGAAATGTTTATTTAGCAACATTTTTTTGACAGAAAATAAAGCGTTAATTAGCGTTGACGAGAATTAAAAAAATATTACGCATGATAGTATGGTAGATTAGTGTTCTAAACAATATTCTCTGGTTTTTACTGTTAAGTTCAAACAATAATACACAGTAACAGTATATTATTCTTTGATTTTTTGATAGGTGTTGTTATAATTTAGCTAAATATCCTGATTAGTTTCCAGAAATACATTATCTAAAGAATTTTAGTCATAGCATTTGTCAATAGACGCTTATTCTGTCTTATGGAATTAGTATTTTTAGTGTCAACTATTAACATTTATTTTCTAATTGTTTGTGGCTAAATGGATATGTTTATGATATTCGTAATAGGTTTATGGTTTATTTTGTAATAAAGTTTTGTTTTGCCAGTGCCCACATGCACCTATTATGGGTGCGCGGAAAAAGGAGAGCTGAGTAGTCCAATGAGAAAATCATCTAATATGATTGTTTTTTAATTATTTATTTTTGTACAGATTTAAAATTTTATTTACGAATTGTTTAAATTAAGTAATTGCACTGAGTTCAGCTCGTCGGCCAGCGCTTTCATATCTAAGTATTTATTTATATAAAATGTGCAACTATTTATATTGGTCCCCTGGCAGTGGATTTTTATGCAATTTATTAGTTTATCTTTTGGGTTATTGATATAATATGTATAATAATAGTACAAAGTTCTATCAAAAGAACTTACTATTTAACTATTAACTAAAAATCGTTATCGCAAAATGAGAAAGAAAATATTAAACTTTAGTATTAAAGATGAAGTTCAATGATAGACAGTTTTTTTTTTATTTCTATTCAGTCTGGTTGATTAATAAGCTGTATAGCAAAGAAAGTATGGGATGGTAATCACGGATATTGGATTTCTTACGCAGAGAGTAATTTTAAATTTCCGTTCATGTATCTAGGTCATCACCAACATTACAGCAGTTTTAAGCGTTGGGACTTTCTTTCCTTCGATCCCCTCAAAAGAACATCACTTAGTTTTTATTGTCTAATTATTCTAAAATTAATTCTGTTTCTTACTACACAGTCATGTTTGACTCACTTCATTATGATCTGCATTGGATAGAAAGAGATGGTATATTCAACAGGTTGTTAAAATTTTAAGGAAGAGTTAGGAAATGTATTTTCAGTCGTGTTTTTAAAAGAAAGTGTCTTGTTCCTGGATTCGATTTACAAGCATTATGGGAGTTGATTCCCATTGATTGTATATTCATATTGTATTATGTCCACATTTGTTCATTGATGTGATTTTACTAATATTGATGAGTGATGACTAACTATTCCATGTATGTTATCACTTATTATTTTTTGAAGTTCATAAATTTGCTTCTGGTTTCATCACTAATCTTATAAAGTACTTGTATTCCAATTACGATAATCACAGCTTAACACACGAAACTCTAAGAAATAACGTATTACGTGTCGAAATCTAATTCATTCCTATAGAATATGGCACGTTAAAATTATTGAAAAGCTTTGCCCGACATTACACATTAAATTAATTACCAAAACGAATATTACAAATTCACATATTAAGACGGCGATTTCCCAAAACTAAGCACCAATTAGCTACTTTTTTAAATATTTTTGATTTTATAATGAATATTTGCGCTTTTTATTGATATTTTTTTGTTACTTTTGGTGTTTTATTGTTTCCTTAGGTGTGATTATTTAAGTCTTGTTGTGATTAGTGTTCTTTTGGTTGGATTAATATGTTTTGTTAGATTTAGCAATTGGTAACTCTGTAACTGAAGTATAGGAATATTTTAGTCTTTCTTTTTCTAATATTGTTTCCCTGAATGAGTTTTGGTAACTCAAATTGGGAGTGCTTAGTGTATTTTCTTACATTATTTAAATGAATAAATAAAATTAAATTAAAATAATATGAAATGAAGGATGTTTCTTCTAGTTGTTATTCAAAATTAGATTGTAAAAAAGTTTTATATTTTTATACATATAAAGGTTAACTATTTGAACCAAAACATATCCCATTCTAGCACAACGGCTTTTAAATATTTATTTCTGCTAATTAATAAATAAATATATTATATTATAATCTTTGAATATCCGTTCGACATTCGCATTAATCACAAATTGAAACAAGAAATTATTTCTCGCTGAACTAGAAAAATTCATAACTCAAAAGTTAAAATAATAATCATCATTTCGATAGGTTTTAATACTTACATTTCTTAAACTCTAAGATCAAGCATTCCTGGCTGTTGTTTCTGCCATTCAATAGTACGTATCAACTACTTTATAAATAATAATTCAAAGGCCTTTCCCTTATAAATCCAGAGTGAGTTGAATTTGCGACTTGCGATCATTACTTCTTTGCTGAATCTCTTTGATGTGAATGGCTTCTCAGATGTATAAGGGTAGTTTTTGTATTATTTTTGGACCCCCATTACGAAAACTCGAGAATTGCTCACGCAGCTTATAAACTATTTGTCACCCTAAGTTTTCACTTGGATCGTAGGCCAACGCATTATAAATGTTGGTATTTTATTTTCTTAATCAGGAAATATACACAATGTGATACAAATTATTAGTTAAAATGGAGCTCAAACGCGACTTTACCGTCAATTTTCTTCTTTATCATTTTATTTCTTTTATTTCATAACTTTTTATTTTATTACATTTAATTTGGTACACAATTACTTTGCACTCACCAATTGATTTATCAAAAACTCTATTTCTTTGTGACAGAGTTATTAGAAAAATAAAAAAGATATAATTATTACAAATACTTTTTCAGATTTACAGACGTTACCATATGCTAAATTCTAAATATATTACAAAATTATCCTACTAAAGGAACAATCATCAAACAAGGTAAACAAAAGGAAGAATATAGTAAAAATTTTTGCCATAATTCATTATTAATAAAAATATTTAATAAAGTAGCTTTTAGTTGCTTTGATTTTGGGATTTTAAGCCGTCATTTTTGATATTCTGATTTTCTAGTTTTGTAGTTGGTTATAACTTATTATATTGCATATTTTCTTAAAATGGTTTTAGAAGTAATACTCATTTTTAGCACACGGCGGTTATTTTTATTTTGAAGACTAAAGTTATTCAAATTATATTTAGTGAAATAGAATGGATTAATTTTTCTTTTCTAGACATGCAATAAAAAACCATAATGTTATATCAATACCGTTCATACTATTACTACATTCTTTTTACCTTATCCGTAATTAATGTGCGTATGGCACTGCATTGGTACACCCTATGTGCAGTGAAGTCTTGAGTATATTGTTAACTCTGATAGTCAACAATGTACCACATGACCAGTCTTCTTCTTAGTGCACAGAACCAATTGTCTTCTCACTTTTTAAATGTTGATTACGTGAAAATATCTCATGGGGGGCAAATCAGACACAATATTTATAAGCATGTACTTCGAGGATTTTTTGACACGTTTGATTTCTGTGTATTTTACAAAGACAAAAGTTTTTACACGTAGGTTTAGATGAATTTTCAACATGATGTACTTTCGTAAACTATGTAGACATTTGTCAATAGATTGCGCCACATTTTGTTCACAGACTACGTCTCCATTATTCTTTAGGGACGTTCGGTGAAACATACCGTTAGAAATGCTCGCACCAATATTCGGGACTAGGGACTGAATCCTTAAAATACATGAAATACACAATTCTACAATCATTGTATGAACAGCGGGATATAATTTACTATATGTAAGCTTTATAGGATTATGGATATGCACTGCTGCGCCCTTTTGTTTTGAGGTAAAATATAAAATATTGAATCAATAGCGTGTCATAAACACGGTGGATTTATTGCTTTGTACGGCACAATTTCATACACGCGTCTCGTATTTGCCCGAATTTACGAAAGTTCGTAGTTCACGACTTCAAAATTTGTCTCGTTTTGCGTTTTATATAAACTCGTTCTCGCAGAATACTGCCATTAACATTGCACCGAAATGAATAGGGGTTCCACAATATTATTCGCGGCGTAGGGCCCAGTTTTTGATTTCGTATTCTGTTAGCGTTGTTACCCATAAGAATTTAATTAATTTTCATTGCAAATATGATTGGTGAATTCGGGATTATGAATTAGATTACAGCGCTGGTGCATAACACTGTTCAGCCTCTGATGTGTTTATGTTTATGGCACCTATATTCACGTCTAATTTGCTGATTTAGATTCTTCATGATCGATAATAACCATAATTTAATTCGATGGGTATATTATATTACTAAAAGTAAAATATAATTATATCCTCAAAAACGTTTACCATTTTAATATATATTCGTAACTAGGACGAGTTTATTAAAATTAGTCCTAGTACGGCAAATGATCATCACCAAGAAAAAAAATATTTGATTTAACTGTTAGAAATACGTTTTTTGTGAGTTTATGTATGTAGTTCGTGCGCTTATAAATAAAGACAATCACACGCAGAACGTTTACATAAAAGCTCAAGTTGCACGCTAACGCTTCAGTCCTGTTTTGATCATTTTTTAGGGGTCCCCCATCAGCTCTGAGCAAGAGAAACGTTTACTGTATTTTTCATTCAGGACTTTCACGCTAACCGCTCTATTCCAACCTCCCGCCCCTCTGCCATATTACCCCTGCTCTACCCAGCCCCGACCAACCCCCAGACCTTTCGGGCGAATTTGCATATTGAAGAGGTCGGCGGATAAAAACGTATTATTCGAGATAATCTTATCAGGATGACTATTTCTGATTCGGTGAGAGAAAAACCGTGAAAATATTTCAAAAATGTTACTGTAATCTAGCTCTTGCCATTTGTCGAAACTTTTTACAAAGGTCAAAGCAATTTATATTGTGAAAAAAGAACATTTTTATTTTTGAAACACGAGTTAAAGAAAGCAGGAAGTGAATAATACAGTACAACATGTGTTTCTGTTTTCTTTTAGTCGAAGAAATTTCAGCAAGATTTCATCTTGAATATTATGATGTAATAAAGAGATCGTTGTGGTGAATATTTGAAACATTATTTGTATTTTATTCAAGCGAAGCCTTATTTCATGAATTAGTGCACATTTTAAAGAAAACTAGTTAGAAGAAAATTATTAACGAAAAAATGATTTTCCTTCTACTTCGTTTTTCATTCTACGCATTTCGCTGAACTTAGAAGTAGGTATGATTGTTTTGTGTCCTAAATAAGTAGGAATATAAGTGCATAAATTTTACAATACAATATGCAGCCTCAAAGCGCTTGGTTGATTCATTCCACCCCCCTATCCATCACCCATAAATTACGTATTTATAATATGTATGTATTTAAATGGATTTTCGTGCTATGGGTAGTGTCTACCAGAAATGATCAAGTAAAAATTTTAGTGTAGAATAGTTTAAAAATAGCAATATTTAAAAAAAATATATTTTAGAAGATTTATTTTCGAAAACAGCGTATCACTAAAAGGACCAGTATTGTCGGAAGTAGAGTTTATTACTGTTTAACACAAGATGAATGCGAATTTTTGTGATTCAATAAAGTGTCTCAGACGGTGTAAACAAAACACTTTATCTACCCTGTTTTCAACCCCTTGGTGTCATTACACTTAGCGAGGGTGCGGGTTGGTGTAACTCATTCCTTATACATACTGACTTATGCCGACACATTCGTGACCTCTTTCTAACTCTTTTAGTGTCAAAACTGTACCAGCGCATAGCATATAAATACTTTTAACTCAATGTTTGTAGCACTCACTTTGTAGTTTTCCATAATTATGAAATTAAACAACTTTTGTTTAATTTCATAATTAACTACTACCTACTACTATATTAATTACTAACCGATTTCGGAGACACTACCCCTTCTTCAGGGCTTTGTATAATAATAAATTAAAATTAAGTAATAAGTCGCTAACTAAAACACATTCGTTGTCTAAGTAACTAACATTTTTCTGAATTTACGAACCACATACAACTCCCAAGACCATCGACATCGTACTTAAGGAACTAGGAGTTATGCTTACGAAATTCAGATTAACAGTACTGGAACGCAAATTTATTGCACAAAAGCTTAAAATTATACAAACAATTACCGGATTTTAGAAATGAAATGTTTTAAGTATTTAAATTTATTAGAAAAAAGTGCAATTAATGTGTTAAAAAAATTAATATTAAGTTAGTGTAGGTAGTAATATTAAGTACGAAAATTAATAACATTTAATATATAAAATGTTTGTGAAAAAAATGTATTTACTGGCTGCATAATTTTTTTCGTATAGCAATTTTTTTTGTATAAAATTTTTAAAAATATATATGTATGTATTTTTAAATATACTTAAATTTACGCTTTAGGTAACGGGTTTAGTAAAGAATATGTACAGCAAAAACCCTTGTAAAGTAACAGTTTCACCGAAAGTAAAAAATATAGTCAAAATTCAGATTGATTCTGAGATCTCAACTATTTTTCTTTCTGAAATCAGCATATCTATTCCTTATAAGGTTGGAAGTTCTCTATATTTTGAAAAATGCATTATTTGTCCAGCAGTAAGGGGGTAGTTGTAGTATAGGGTAGTTGCAGTAGTGACTTCATCTACTTGTCGCCTTGGTGAATATTTTATCTTGAACTGCGGTAGAATGCGAGAAGAATCCATAAAATGTGCTGCATTTTACAATCAATAACCCATTCATGGTACACTGTGCTATAATACGTGTGCTCTGTAGGTACATAAATGTGGACGGTATGTATCTGTACTTAAACCGACTTTAAAGTGGGGCTGATAATCGTAACATAACAGGAGAGTTGTAGAGTTAGTAAAAATGTGTGTTGAATGAGTTTCGCATTACTATAGTTATAAATATTGTTTAGTACGAGTAGCATATTAAATATAAGATAAGACAACGTTTGGTCAAGCATGCTTAAATTTGGTCATGCTTAAATTATGATTAAGTAAAGAAGAAATAGGAACATTCATCTCCTTCTCTCTTTCACTACGTTCGCTCCTATGTAGAGCATGTGGACATCACTGATCCCTCAGGAGACACGATAGCTATAAATATTGTTGAGTACGAGTAGCATATTAAATATAAGATAAGACAACGTTTGGTCCAGCATACTTAAATTTGGTCATGCTTAAATTATGATTAAGTAAAGAAGAAATATGAACATTCATCTCCTTCTCTCTTTCACCACGTTCGCTCCTATGTAGAGCATGTGGACATCACTGATGCCTCAGGAGACCCTATCGCCAACTAGCTCTCTTGCCTCCTCTCAAGTCAGGCCCGCTCCATCAGCTCCGCCGAGTACATCCGTAACATGGTCATCGACGCGACGGTCTACCAAGACGGCGGGAAGGGGAGGCCGCTCGGATTTAGGCTCTCTCGAGGCATCTGGAGTACATGCCCAAGCCAGGTCCACCGCCGCAATTTCACTACTCCAGTTATCGGAGGTTGCTGCGTCCGTTCCCGAGCTTCAGCGTTGGTTATGAAGTCAACATTGTTTGCTTTGTAATGAACATTATTTATTTTGTAATGATTTCTAAAATTCCTTTGTAGTACGTTACTACCTACAAGTCTTTTATTCGTATCAATGTTTTTAATTTCTCGTTTCTCTCTTCGGGGATGAGTTTCTTATTCTTTACATTCTACGTGTGACGCTTATATTGCGGTTTTTCTTATGATACGCCTAATTTAGAAAAACCTTATTTGTCTCTCCTCCCCCACCTTTACGTGTCTTCCATTAGTTTTACCCTTCTCCTGCCTTCTTACCGGGAAACCATCCCTCTTGTATAATAACAGAGGATTAATTATACAAATAAAATCCTCTCGATACTGATTGTTGGGGAGGCGAAAATAAAATAAATCAGTGATCGAAATAATGTTTTTTTTCCGCACACTTGATTTTATCTATTTGATGACGAACATTATTTTATTCATAAAAACGAAATTCTTGAAATATACTAATCCTCAATTTTGTTAGAATGTAAACAAATTAGAAGGACCAAAAATAAAGCTAAACGTTTTTTCACCTTTTAAAAACCAATAAGATTTTCACCATTGTACTAATGAGCTACGGAACATTTTTTTTTGTATTTTTTTTAGATGGTGATTTATATCCTAGTCAAGATTTTTTTTTTGGATATTTGTTGACATTATTATGTCCTAAATAAATTTTTAAAATACCGTAATCGCGAATTTCCCGCCAAAAACAGGTAATTATATATGGTAGGATGCGTCTATTAATTTCAAAGCGTCTATTTACAATGTTTCTGATGTAAAGTAGAGCCCCTTAATAATCTTAGTAAAAAAGTCTACTTATCTGGTGCTACGCTATATCTAACTATTTCGAGTCTCTTCCAGTACGGCTCTTTTTGTTTTCCTGAAGCTTAGGTTGATCGGTGTTTTGTAAAGGCAATCCGTGGTGCTGGTTCATCCGTTTTTATTAGCTCTTCGGTTTTTACATATTTTTTTTTTAACTCGAGGATTAATTTTGATTTAGAATTTTTTATTTTTCATAGAAAATATTTCATATTTTTTAACAGTATGCACAAGTAAATAAATAGTTATGGAATTTTGTAAATATAAGGAGGACATTTTCGTGGGTATGTTACTCCATGGAATTTATTTAATTGTTCTTCTCCGCTCACACCTGTGTTCACAGAGTGATTTTAGTATGTATTGCGACTATTTGCATACTATTTTTTCTTTCTAACAGACTCGTATATTCAAATAATATGAAAAATTCTCACCGGAGATGATAATATGATATACTGGCACATCCCTAATAACAGAAATTTTTATCACAGAGTGCGTTTATAAAGTTTATTTTTAGGCAATGTTATTTTACCTGACGGTAATTGATTCTTTAGCATGTTATAAAATTGTCCCTTAAATTAAACATGTTTAAGATGGCTATAACTTCTAAAATAATCGGCCAGTTCTATAAAAGGAAAGAATTGAATTGCCTCGCAAAAGTTTTGGTTGTTTATTTACAGATAATACATAAAGCGTAAACAACTTACCCGTGAAAGTTACCATTTCCCAAATAACATGTATATGTCGGGTTGTGCTTAACTATTAGCTCGCGGGTAAGAGATAGAAAAAAACGACGCAGACGCCGGATTCGCGTCGGAACGCAAGAAACTGACGCTCGTTCACACAAGCGGTCATTGTAGCAGTTGAACTCCCAGGTACCGATATCTGTGTGACAATTTTAGTTTATTCCTTCAAGTTTCCCGCCCGACGATCTCTCCGGGGAGAGTGTCACTGTAAAGTTTGACTACACATTTATCTAGTTTATCCCTCTTCCTGAGACTACCTAGATTGGTTCAGGGTTGACCAGACTGCGAAATTACAAACTTTACGCCGATCTTCCCGATGGGCTTATTAAATTTGTTAGGCGGGTAAATTTGACGGCATTTTCATTTACACGTAGGTCTTTAACCGTTCACTTAACGGTAACTGACAGTAGAAATTCATAGATAAGGTAGGGTTTGGGTTTTAGGAATGATAAATCATTGAATAATAATCGTATTACGATTTTGAAAATTGTTTTGAAATATGTTATATTCACATCAGAAATTAATATGTGCCTTCATTATAAAATACTAATCACGTAATTTTACTGGAAATACAGCGAAAATATTTGAAATCTTTAAAAAACAGGAAACGAATAAGAGTTTTTTATAAAAACTTTAAAAAAAAATATTGTTTGGCAGTTTTATTTGATTTCAAGTTTTCTCAAAAAAAATTAAACATAAATAATAGCAAACACGCCTATCGAGCGTTATAATACTTAGTACAACGTCTTTAATAATTTGTTCTTCTCTAATAGTCTATTACCATAAGAGGATTATGAAAGCTTTGAGAAGCCCAAACACCACTCAATCCTCTAGTATGTGGGACACAGCATTATCTTGTACTGATTTAGGGTTGAGCTCCAAGACAAATTACATCATTTTGGGATGTTTAGAACGGACAGACGGAGTTGCATCAGCAATAGAACTATGTTTCAGTAATGGACGGAAAACCACAACGTAGACTGAATTCCTAAGAATAGCTCTGCAGTAATAGTTAATCTGTATTACTAAAGAGATTTGCCTTTAATGTATTACTGGGATGCGACGCGTTTTGTTAAAAATACTTTTTGCAATACATTTTGAAACATACGTATAACAGTTTATGAAAAGCCCCCCCCTCTGCAAATCCCCCAATAAAAATTTTTATTTTTCTTTCCGAAGGCTCGTTTTGTATTTGTAATTCATGAATTTTAAACAAGAAAACGCAATATCGCAATTTACCTATGAAGACCTGTACAATCATATGGAAATTTTCATGAAATAAACAGAAATTACAGCAGACAAGTATGCGCTAACTGGGTGTTGAAATATTTAAATTAAAAATACGTCCTTCATGTATCGAGGTCACAAACGCAATTTCAAAAACAACAGTACATATAATATCTATAAAGTTATTATGCGATGAATATGGAGGGCAAAAGGTGGTCCCCTATGAGAATGGTAAGAAGTCCCCAAGTAAATGATTGGAACATGTTTATATAGCGAGGGAATATTTTTTTATTATTCAAGTAAAAAGGTGAGCAGCAGATGACAACATCGAGATTTGATTGTGAGATATGCACATCCTTCCGGGAGGAAAAACGTAAAATACGTTACGCCGATTTACAAATTTTAAGAGGTTGATCCTTCGAACTGGATCAGTGAAGGATGAATCCAAAAAATAGCATATTAATTCACCAGAAACGAAATGCTTTCAATTTGGACATCACAACAGAAACGACAATTCGAAAGGGAAAATGGATATCAGTCGTTTACAGTGGCGGTATGACCTGTCATAGGCTGGTGTATGTGGCCACTTGAAGTATTTACAAGCTTTAAGTATAATTTTTGGATATTAAAAAAAATCGTGAAAATGTATGTGTTTATGTCGAAATTATAAAAATAGTAAGATCGAAATAGTAGACCATCGTTTGGGGGCGGAGAAATTAGTAAAATATTTACTTTTTGGAAGGGAAATAAAATATCTCAGTATCTCTTGTTTAATTATAATACACTATTTTGTAACGTAATAATACACTATTTTTTTAGGCCAAAGCGGCTTTTATCCGCTCCCAATGTAGAGCATATGGATTCCACAGACTGCCTCCAAGCCAAGCGATCGGCCACCAGTTCCCGCGCATCCTCTCAGATCAGGTCCACGTCCCGCAGTTCTGAGGGAGTTCAAGAATATATGGCCTAGCCAGCCGAAAGTAGATACCGAGGGTTGCTGCGTCCGTTGCCTCACCTCTGTGTTCCTTACAAACCGACAACACTTGGTGGCCTCCGTAGGATAATGGCTAAGACGCCGGGTTCGATTCCCGGTGAGAACACAAAAAAAAAACAAGATTTTTCTCAAGCCTGGGTGTTTGTGACGTTGTTCCCCTCTGTAATTGGGCCTCCTGGCCAGTTGAGGTGGTTAAATAAAAAAAAAACACTTGGACAGCCGACTGAATTATATTTATTTTCTTTTCCAATAATAAATCTAGAAACAAAATATTGTGAAAGTATTAATATTTTCACATAATGATAATATTATATTGCTTACAAAAATAAATGTTGTAATGTTAATAAGAAAAATATTTGAAACTTTTGAGATTTACGAGGATTTCTATCTTCAGTTTGGTTCTCATTTCATTACTTTTCTTCCAACATCCTTTCTCTCTGTATTCTCCTTTATTCATCACCACCAGATCTCTGGCTCAAGAGACCATAAGTCCGTTTGGCACTTTGACAAATGGTGAATTGAAAATTCTTTAAGAAATGTTTGGTGTCAAAAGTGCTTTTAGCATCGTTGTTTTACATAGAAATGAGACGTTTAATACTGACGTTTTATTATGAGAACTTCGTTGAGGTTATTTTATTTTTAAAAATACCCCTTTAAAAGTATTTTTTCTAAGAAGAGTTCATTATGTTGGAAATTCCACAGGGGATTATTAAGCCTTTGATAAAAACTCTGTTCATTGTATTGAAATTTAACTGAAAGAATTCTCGAAATGTTTTACTTAAAACATGCCATAAGTTTATTAAAAAAAATAAAGAATATAGAAAGGTAGTTATATAGACCTAACTTATGTTTTCCATTTCGTATAATAGCACATTACACTGTCTGACTTGTGAGGATACACGGGGAACTAACAACTGATCGCTCGGCTTGGAGGCAATTTGTGGAATCCATACCACATAGGGAGCGCATATGGAACTGCCTGACTTGTGAGGATGCACGGGAAACTAACGACCGATCGCTCGGCTTGTAGGCAATTTGTGGAATCCATACCACATAGGGAACGCATATGGAACTTCCTGACTTGTGAGGATACACGGGGAACTAACAACTGATCGCTCGGCTTGTAGGCAATTTGTGGAATCCATACCACTAAGGAACGCATATGGAACTGCCTGACTTGTGAGGATACACGGGTAAACTAACAACTGATCGCTCGGCTTGGAGGCAATTTGTGGATTCCATACCACATAGGGAGCGTTCACGGAACTGCCTGACTTGTGAAGATGCACGGGGAACAAACGACCGGTCGCTCGGAATGGAGGCAGTTTGAAAAAAAAAAAAAAATAGTCCTCAGCACTGGTTACGCCAGAGTGAGAACAAATTTATCTTAATTATATTGTAACAAAATATTTTTATGTAAATATATTAAATAAATAAATTTAAGATTCTTTGTTAGACTTAGCATGAAATATGTGTGTTAGAGTATGTTTATCAATGTAACAAATAGTTTAATATGGTATTTCAACCATTTTAAAGAAATTTAAAAAAAATGTTAAAAATAAATTATGTTTGAAGGCGTGTTATCAGATAGGTGACTATTTTGAGGATTCAAACCCTTGGACGTGATAATTTATATTTTTATTAAAATTTGTGATATTTTTGTACATTTGTAACCTTTTTGTTTTTATAAAATGACGTCAAAAAGTGATTTTTATATCCTACTATGAAAAATTAAAAAATAAACAAATAAAAATAAATACAATAACCTCTAGTTAGCAAAGCTTTTGGACTTTCCGCACATTCTGTAATGTTACAGATAGCCAAATAAATTCTGCAAGTAGCTTCATTTGTATTCTCTGTAGACAAAACATACGATTTACTGTTAGGGGAAAGTTTTGTTGTACATTTACCTTTCTGTCTCTAGTAATTAGGTGTGTACCGTAGGTAAGTAGTTGCATTTACCCAAATTTTTTTGAGCAATATTAGTTTGTCAATCTTTTTCATAAATTAAATGGTTTTACTAAAAAGGTACTTAATTTTTACAAATACTCGAGCGATATACGATGTACGATATACGATACGGTACGATGTATGATATACGATATACGATATACGATATACGATATACTCGATTATACGATTTGAAAAAGATATATAAATTTTTTATTTTATCCAAGAATTTAAAATTTATTTCGAAAAGGATGTAATGATTTAATTTAGTTAATATTTGGAAATTATTTAAAACTTTTTGGTACTTATTTATTTTCATAGTATTTTATTTAATGTTGTTATCAAAAAACACCTTTGAAATTTAAAAAAACTTGAATTTCGTCGAAGCAACGAACTTTGCAGACACAAGAAAGATAGCAGTTTTTCATAGGCGAACAATATAATATTGTTTGAAACAAATTGAAGTCGTCGTAATTATTTCCGAAACGCTAATGATATTCTCAACGAGTGTTTGCCAACAAATTGTCACAGTCTACACAAAGAGCGCCCTTTATTGACCTCGGAACTTTGTTTAGATGATAACCTTCATAAAACCTCCCAAATGTCATATTTTTGTTATACACACTCATTTAGGGGCTTTGCAGAGAAATAGGGATAAAATTCGGTAGGGCGTATCAAACTAAACTTCACTACTCCTCTAACGTTAATAGATAGGGACCAGGACCGTCTCTAGAGTGATAAGTGCCCGGGGCAAACACAAGCTCAGCGCCCCCCCCCCCCTTTCTGTACTTTATCTAAAGTAAATTTTTTTTTACTTGTTCTTATTCTATAAAACGTAAGTGCGGTCACGTTGTTTTATTTAGTTCGGGAACATCTTATTACATGCAATCATTGATTGCAAAACCGCTGGATACCAGCGTTGTCTAAAATAAATATTTAAAAATAGTATTTTTTTAAATTTGGTACTTCTCTTGCATTAAAAAAATATTCACAAAATCCTGCTTACATTTTCCAACGGGCACTTGATCAGAAAATCGTCATGTGGTTCAGGAAAAAGCCCTAACTTCTGAGTAGAGACCAAAGATCGAGAGAGATATTTATCCCGAATGTTGACTTAAGCTAAAGTTGTAAAGGACTTATCACCGAACCTTTTCCTGGGGAGGTTTATGATCCTTTTCGATAAAAGTAAACAATAAAAATATTAAAATACCTACCTAGGTACTTACTTTGATCCCACGGATTTTACTGGAAATCGTTTTCTTATTTAATCGGATGAAACGGATGAAGGACATTAAAACAAATACAACACAAAATAAATTTGATCCATCAAAACAAAAAAGGAGAGTTTAAATATACCTAAATTGAGAGCCTTTTTGAAATTAAAAACATTGCCGATTAAAATTAAAAAACCAGCTTGGAATATTTAATAAAATGATATTTACTGTTTTCCCGTATCAGCACCTAATGGTGCATAGGACACGTAGGCTGCGTATTTTGATAATTTGTTACATGAAGGCAAGATGATCAGTTTTACACTTCTGTGCCAGTCCAAGGTATCGCAAATTGTGTAATATTTTATCTGATTAATCACGTTTCATATAAGTGTTTCATATTGACCCTGTCGAGAATTGAACCTGCCACTTCATGCATGGTAGTCCAAAGCACTAAGCACTACACCACAAGGTGGGCACAATTCAAACACACATATTATTATTCTATATTTTTCTCCGTATACATATATAATATGGCTGTATTATGTAGATAACGAGACAATAGGTATGTAGGTACTCACATATATTATACTATTTCTATAGTTATCAATGTTTCTATATGCACGTAGAACACTTCAGTAAGATACAAAATAGCATGTACGAGTATATTTATATGTAATCTTTCCTCCCCTAGGCCTCGGTCTAGAGGTATTTATTTTAATTTATTATATATTTAACCACCTCAACAGGCCAGGAGGCCCAATTACAGAAAGAAACAACGCCAACGTCAAAAACACTCAGACTTGAGAAGAATCTCCTTATATTTTTGTGTTCTCGCAGGGAATCGAACCCGGAACCTCCGTATCGTAAGTCTAGCGTCTTAGCCATTACGCTACGGAGGCCGCCAATTTTACCATTTTAAAAATATATCTAAACGGGTTTTATATCATGTTGGCTTTTAATTTGAATTCTAAATTGTACCGTAGCGGGGCATCCAATAATGATATAGGTATCTAGAATCTAGACAGCCCCATAAAACGTGGGTCACCTTTCTAACACTTTGTTAGGGATGTGAGAAATAATACAAAGGTGAAATCCATGCGGATTCTCTGCGTAGAGCATATTATCACATTGCCAACCTGTTTGTACCGGAGGAATAATTCAAACATTGACCTTTTCCCGCTCTTTTGGTCTCCCCGCCATAAATATTGTTTCTCGGGCTAAAAGTGCCCCGAGAAACGCCCCACGTTGTTTTCCTTTATCGCGGCTGTTTGTGATCAAATGGCCGAGCTGTTATTTTTTCGGCACTCTCTCATTTGGAACATGTACCTACTCTTGTACTAATCTGAGGTGGTTAGGAAGAAAACGTTTAGAATTTTTAGATCAGTATTCCTATAGTCAAACCTACCTAATCTACAACAATGAATTTAGTAATATCCAATGATAATCAAAATATCTATTACATGAGGGGATGGAACGAAGCATGCTCGGCATCAGTTTAAGAGACCATGTCACTAACGAGGAGATAAGAAGACGGACTAGAGTCATAGACGTCATAAAAGCTATCTCCCAGCTGAAGTGGATATGGGCTGGACATGTGGCACGCCAGAATGAGGACCGATGGACGAAGCGCCTGCTGAACTGGAGACCTAGAGCTGCAAGGAGACCTGTAGGAAGACCACCAAGAAGATGGACAAATGATATAAAAAAGTACTGCAGGATCCAGATGGCAGCTCGAGGCCCAGGACAGAAAGCAGAGTGGACCAATATGGGGGAGGCCTATGTCCAGCAGTGGACGAACAATGGCTGATGAAGAAGAAGTGGATACAACGTTAGCATATTATGGTATTTTTAATAGCTTTTACTAGTAACTGGTAGATCCCTAATCAATCAGAGTACCTACTCGGCATTAAGAAGTATTACAACGGTTGCTATAAAGACATAGCATTTTATCTCTTCAAGTTTTTGTATGGGAAATATTCTTAGGGCTATTCCTCAACTTCTATCTTCCTTGGTAAAATCATTGCAATATAATGCAGGGATGGTTCATGCATCTGGCAGGTAAGTTGTAAGAGGACCATTTAGTTTTATTTTTTAATCCGTTTTGTAAATCACTTAAAAATCAAATTACGAATATATCACAAAAAAGACCGTAGTCAAATATTTTAAAAATATATTTTTACCACCTCCTTTTTAAAGGCAAGTTTTACTGGAAACGTTTTTTTTTTTGTATTTGTACAAATTAATGATACTAAACATTAGACAATTGATTTAGTTAACAATTTAGTCTTGATATAAATAAACACAAATACAGATAAAAGCACCTACAATGTAGGTATCTACCAAATAAAATTTATGGCGCGCGTGAGATGTTAGAAATTCCATAGACAATTATGGCCTGTTCGCACATGTACCTCACACATTTATACGCGGTTCATATTCATCGCGACCTCTATTTAGTGAAGCTCGTTTATTTTATTGCTACGCTATGTGGGTATGCACGAATGTGTATTCACAGTAAGTACATACTTCATGACTATGGAACTTCTATGAACACATTCATATTCTGTTCATAGTATGAAGATACCTAGTTTTCTCCAGAATCGAAAGGAAATGGTTCTGGTAGAGTTGTCGCTTCGTGAACCAGAAAAGCAACGAAAACGGAGTATAGGGTAATATCGGATGATTTGTGATAAGATGGCCATGTTTAGGCTATACCTCGTACCTCGCTGATAGAGTTACATTTCCATGTATATTGACGACTTTATGCAACATAAAACAAGATATCGAGAAATATTTGTATTTGTTAGACAAACAAGAAACAAGATTTATTGCTATATTGTATATGTGTGATGTGTGTATGACATAGGTAGGCACTCCACTATATGTAAAAATTAAAAAAATATTTTTCTTTGCAATCGAAGAACACGACCACACAATAATAAAAATATAACGATGTAAATAAATAAAAAATATGACATAAACCGTTTTTTACAGAAAAAAATGCTTAAGAAAAATTAAAACTTTTGAAGAAATAGGAAAACACGTAATACTTCATATTTAGAACTCATGGCCAATGTCATCATAAACTCCACATAAAGACGCAAATAAAAAAAAACTCATGAATAAAATTACAAATATCATCACCCGTAAATAATAATACGACCTCGTCGTATAAAAATAATAAACCTCCCCATACAAAATGTATTGCAGTTGGATTTCTAATTGGCATTTCCTGTTTAATACGAAAACAAAATTGCTTTTGTGACGAAATCCAATAAATACGTTAGTTTGTTTATGCATTGTCATTGTGCATTATTTACACGAGAAAATGTTTTTTATATTGCATACCTATGTACATGTAATACTTCTACACGGCTTGGTGAGAATATGACTTTTAATGATAGTAAATAATAGCACATAAGTGTTTGACAAGAAAATAATATGTCACATGATATTATATCGATTTGACTTGTAAAAAAAAAGCCAAATTTCATAACCTATGTAGGAAAATAAACGGGTGAATTTATGATAGGTACAAAATAATAAACGAGTTGGTAAATACTACCTACTTTTGTAGCTTTTTATAAAGCCAATAAAACGAGAATCTTATTTCCAGAATTCGAACGTTTCTGTTATACATTTTGATGCTATTAAAAAAAACAATAAACAAAAAATATTTTATGCATAAAATTTTGTGTTTTTTTTTTGAAAATTGTAAGCATTTTGGAGAAATATTATTATTTTTCATAATAGTAATTTGTGAATCAGCTTTTAGAAAAGGGTCAATTCAGTACCTACCTACATAGGGTTTTGTAATTATTTTACGGTGATTTTTTTTTGTTTACTAGTGAGAAGCTTAAAAACAGCTTTAAGCTCCATAATTCGGATACACTTATAGTTGGACCCTTGGTAGATAGGGGTTAATTAATTGAAATGGACCTGTAACTTAACATTTTTAAAGAAATTTGTCGAGCTCAAATAATAATGTAAATTGCTTCTCGCTCCAACAACTACTGCACCAGCGCGGAAGGTTGCAGCAGGTTCATCTATACCTACCCATTACATAACTGTAGTACTACTTTTCTCCACACTCCTACTTCATAGTGTGGCGCTGGCTGTTCCTGTTCAGTGTACACAGAGCACCGTATAGCCATAGCAAACGAAGACATTTGCATAACAGCCGTAAAACTGAGATTCGTTAACAAGTGGAATATCTGTGATACGGAGGGGTGGCTAGCCATCCCCTGTGTTATCCCAGAAGTGGCTAATAAAATACAACATACTCGTTTATTTATAACGCACAACCCCTTTAACGCGTTTACATGCTTCTGATATCGGCAACTTTATACTCATAAAACCTGTGAAAACCGAAACAACGAATTTATCCCGATCTTTATTTTATTGAAGTCGTGCAAAAATCCATAATGTATTTTTTTTACATTTTTTTGTAAATATTCGTACTAAAGTATTATACCTACTACTATACATTTTCATTTATAATGATTTATCAATGGCAGAAAAAACTTCCAAAGAAAGAAATTTAGAAACCAATGAACTTTATGATACGTATGGAAAATGGAGAGTATGGATGTGTAAATGTAGTGCATGGACTTTCCTGCGAATTTGAATAGCTTTACTAAAATTATAATAACGTGCAATTTCGTAGCCTTCTCCGTAGCGCCATGGCTTATGCCCACTTTATATGAGACAGTTTCTTGTTCAGAAAAACTACACAGTTTCTTGTTCAGAAAACTGTGCAGTCTGTCAAACTTCTGTCAAAAGACACGCTAAATATGTGTATTTTTGAAACGCGATTGTAAGTTATTATCGTATGTTTGCTCTCAGGAAATTGTATATTTAGCTAATTATGTATATATGTTATTGTTTTTTTACGTATTTAAAAGCATACAATAAACCAATGTCTATTTAAACGTTTACATAAAAAACATTGACTGTCATGTCAGCTTAAATCTGACACTAGCACACAGTTTTTCATGCAGTTTTACCTTTATACGGGACCGTTTTCAGACTGCACAGAAAACTGTGTAGTAAACTGCGCCATATAAAGATAGCTTTAGACTTTCTTAGACTTTCCGAGATTCCGCGTACGATTGCCAATGAGAACACAAAAATCGAAAGTGATTTTATCAAGTCTCAGTGTTTGAGATGTTATTCCCTCTATGGGCCTCCTGGCTAGTTGAGGTGGTTAAATAAATAATAATAGCAATTAAGGTGTTTTTTAAGTGATTGCTGCTGCTAATTTGTTCAGAGCCCCGGGTGTGTTAATTCACTGTGAAGCACCTCGACCATTTTCACGCTACGTGTATATACAATATACATAGGGTGTATGCAGGCTACCGCTGTACAACTTTTTTGCATACATTACCACAGTAACTACCACCAGATGCATCAATCCAGCAACAGACTGGGTACTGAGTACTAAAAACAAATGGTACCGTTCAATATTTAACGAAAATACAAACTTTGATTGTCTACTGAGGGCAAAGTTTATTGAATACAATGCAAAATGCTTGTGTAACTTTTAAATTCAAACTTGTAAATTTTAGTAAGTAAAATAAAAATATTTTAGTTTATTTCTTACTTTTAAATTTATATTTATGTATAATTTTATCTAACTAACCATCACGCCATTTCACCGCTGGGTTAGGCAGACGGGATAGAATGCCATACCAGTCTGTCCTGACACACTTCCTTCGCTTCCTCTACATTCATACATCTTCTCATGCACACACGCCGATTATTTATAATAAATATATTTTATAACCACTTAAATAAAAAATAAATCAAAACATAACAAGGGTGTTTTAATGACGTATCAAGAATATGTATATAATGAAATAAAATCACATTTTAATTTGAAAAAAAGTTGACACAATTTTTTAGAACGTAAGTAAATTGACAAAAATATGAACAATCTCCATCACTGTAAAAATGTATTTTTTTTTACTGTATTTTTTTTACTGTATTTGCATACTGTATTTTTGTTAAAATTTATAATGTAAATTTCACGCAATTTTCCAAATAATTTTTTACAATTTTTTTACATTTTACGGACGCTTTACTTTTAACGCCGTTTGAATGTGGGTTGTTAACTTAAAACTCAATGTTAGGTATATCCGCCATTATTATTTTTATCGGTGAATATGATTCTAACGCGGAGAATATTGGTAGACTGAGCTGAAACAGGTGTCTGGAAGGTGGCACAGCCAACTACGGAATACCATCTGCTGAGCTCAGCAAACTTTTTCAGCCGAGCACAGATAGGCAACTTTTATTATTAGGTGGAGCAAAAAGCACACCGCAATAATGGGAATCCGAGATTATGAGATTCAAAAGGCAGAGATAATATTCTTTTACAAGAGAATAACGATTGTAAAAATGTTTTATTACTTTTTAGTTTGTTTTATTTATTACTGTTCTTAAGAATTAACAGCAGATAACTGCATATTTTACTTCGTTCTTCTCTAATATTTAACTTTAATCTTTAGTTAGGTTTCCCATTATAATCAATGCATTACAATTTGCACCATTGAATGCGGATAAGGGTAAATAGTAAAAAGTATAGATCATTAAATCACATTATGAACATTGGCGGGTTAGTTGCTACAAAACAATTTCTTTCTATCTTTAATAATGAGTATATGAATAAGTGTAATAGTATGGTATGTAGTATAATAGTTTATTTTCTTTTTTTCAAATGATCTGGTTAGTTGTAAAATGCCCTAATGTATGCGTTTGCTTAACACGATTTATAAAAATTACATTTAATTATTAAAAAATGATGAAAGTAGATTAAATGCAGTTGAAATGCGATCTCTCAGGCGAACGTGTGGTAAAACTATGTGTGATAGGTGCATAAATGTTGAAATTAGAGCAGAATGCAAGGCTGAGATAAGCGTTATCGACAAAATTAAGAAAGGTCTTTTTTACGTTACTTCTGTGATGTAGGGCAAATGGATGCTGAAAGAACGGCTAAAAAAATATATAATGCGACTGTCCCTGGATGTAGAAGTTGAGGAAGCCCGAGAAAGACATGGCATGATCAAGTAAAACAAGTGCTTGAAAGTGGGCATGTAAGAAGTCGGAATAATCGACGTGCGTGCATGAGAAGATGTATGAATGTGGAGGAAGCAAGAGAAGTATGCCAAGACAGAGTGGTGTGGCGTTCTATCCTCTCTGCCTACCCCTTCGGGGAAATGGCGTGATGGTTATTTAGTTTGTAGTCAGTTTTAATGATTTGTCTTTAGCAACTCTACAAGCCAGTGTCTTGTCTTCTGACCACGAAAATCGTCTTGTTTAGAATGTCATCGAAACATTTAGCAGTTTTTTTTTAACAAAAAACAAATAACAATGATTTTGTCGTATTTTGGGGTCAAAATGACGTTCACTCGTCCTGTAAGATTAAAAATGGATAAAATGCATCCAGAGCAAGGTTTTCACGAACGGAGACTGCGCGCTATTAATAAATGACCTTAATTCTGTTTGCTTTAGGAAATGTGGGACAAGAGTTCAGGAATACTTCGACATTGGCCTGAATGTTCCCTTTTATCATCCTGTCGATAAAAATAAACTCACCCCTGGAAGATAACCACTCCTGACAGTATAATCTTTAAGGAGAAACTACTTAACACCTTTTTGTATGCGATGCGAAAGATAATACCATGGAATAATCTTCACGGGTATTAAAACTATACTACACAGTATCGAGAGACTTCTACATAATTGAGCATAAATGGTAATGCGCACGTTATACGCGACAGAAAACTGTGCAGTTACTTGTTCAGAAAACTATACACTGTACAGTCTGTCAAAGGACATGCTAAATTTGTGTATTTTTTAAGCGCGATCGTAAGGCATTATCGTATGTTTGCCCACAGGGAATTGTATATATATAGCTAATAATGTAAATGATTTATTCGTTTTTTACATTAATAAAAGCATGGAATATACCAATATCTACTTAAAAGTTTACATAAAAAAAGGTCAGCCAAACGTCACGTCTCGTCAGCCATTCTATATTCCATACAGTTATCGTTTTATACGGGACAGTTTGAAAACTGCACAAGAAACTGTACAGTTAAGATCTACACATGTACACATCCAATCATTTTTTTATGTGTATTCAACTTTTAGAGTAAACATTGTCCATCTCGTGGTGTAGCGGCAGCGATCTGGGCTACCATGCATGAGGTCATGGGTTCGATTCCCGATGGGGGTCAATATAAAATATATATTTGAGTGTGACTTTTTATGTGAAAGTCTTCATATCGCGGAAAAAATCTCCATATCTACCGTTAGAAAATGTTAAGCCATTTTTCAAGTTAGCCTGATTTTCCTACCACCTACCGCATGCACCCTCCGTATCCTCAGGTAAGTTCGAGAGCTAATCGATACGAAATAACAATACACGGGAGTCTTTTGGTTGGGATCTCGAGTATCGATTCGTTTAGCGGCACATCCGCCACTCGCCTGGTACCGGAAGTGAGACACTTGTAGTGCCTTCCACCCCTTCCCGTCACCCCACCGCACCGCGAGGCTTCATCACTGCTATGACTATTTTAATGAACT
>JAGVSP010002997.1:0-63512 GCA_022494985.1 Micrasema minimum | reverse complement strand
GAAAACGCAAAAGGGGGGACATTTCAGTTTTTTGCGGGAATGTTTTATTAACCTAAATCAAACAATTCTCTCGAATACTTCTGAAAACGGTTCGGAATTTTAAGGTGAGATTCGGTGATAGTTTTTTTTTTTAAAAATTTTCCCGGATCTGGTGACGGAGAGTGTTATAGTAGTGGACGGTCTGCCGCAAGTCGGCCCCGACCGGCTCCCAAAGCTGCAGACTGTGATCAACAAAATCTTCGGGAAGTACGGAGCAATAGTGAATACTTTTTTCCCCACTAAACCGGGCTCCGATGAGACAGCGGGATATATCTTTTTGGAATATTCCGACCCCGTGCACGCCCAGGAGGCGGTCAAAACGACGAACAATGGAAAGTTGGACAAATACCCTACGCTTTTACTTAATTTATTCACAGATTTTAAAAAGTGAGTATTGCTTAGAATATTAAATCAAGTTATCTCATTTTGATGTTATCTCTTGTTAGTTTAAAGTTTATACAATAATTTCACAATTCTTTTATATTTTCACCCTAATTTTGGGAATCTCAATCTAAATGAATGCCAAAAGTCATTAAATGAATGTAATTTGAGTTCTGAATATTATGTTTTACCAGTGTTTATTTCTAATTGGGATTAGAGATTTGTACTAAAATAACACTGCATTGTAAATCAAGACTTGCTCAGAGACATGCACATTTTATTGCCCCCAGTTTCATTAATTCTTTTTAACTGACAATAAAAATGGGATTGTCAAATTTTCCTAATTTTTCATCTTTTAAAAAATTAACACAAAGTTGAATAAATAGTGTAAAGGTAGAATCATTCTTACTATAAAGACCATAACAATAACAAAACCATAATCTCCGTTATTTTTAATTTTATAATTATTTCCCTTCTTCTTTTTCTTGCATAAATATGTCAATATAATATCTTGTATTTTTTTAATTATATTTTTCTCTTCTGCTTAAAAGTGTGTGAACACATTCTCATTGACTTTCACAGTATACCCACAAACAGGCTATGCCTTGGTGGGATTTTTGTTTATTTTTTCTTATGTTTATGTTTCTATGTATTATTTTGTAAACAAAAATTTTTCTTTTGAAAATAAAATAAAAAAAATACTATTGCTGCCCAAATCTGCCAAATGTTTTTTTTTTTAAAGATTTTCAGTTGTATGTAGATTTGATCTCCTTATTTCAAGTCTGATGTTTCTTCGGTGAAAACAAATTTTTATTTCTGTGTTCTCACCGGGAATCGAACTCGAAACCTCCTTGGCTTTGGCCATTACGCTACAGATGCCGCCACGTGTGTCAGATGCAAAGGAAAGACAGTAGAAAGTATTTTCGTGTTAACGCGGTCGTTGTTTCAGGTATTCGTCGATACCCAAGGAGTGGGAGCCCCCGGCACCGCAGGCGTACAGCGTGCAGTCCGACCTGCAGTACTACCTGATGGAGCCCGACGCGTACGACCAGTTCTGCATCGGCATCGGGACCGGAGTCTCGCTGCAGATCTGGCAGAACTGCCACCCGGAGCCCGTCACTCTGCAGGACCGGCCCGTAAGTCAACTATAATAATACAACGCGTAACTCGATGTACAAGTGTAAAACCAGTGAATCTACATCATATTTGGAGTCGATTTCGTAGAGTAAACTTTTTTGTTTTGACCCATAGTTTTTGAGAAAATTTGATTAAGAAGATTTGGCAATAATTATCAAATACAATATATTTAGTCAAATAAATACTATTCATAAAGCATACAAAATTAAAAAATCGTATTTTAATAAGAATTCACGCAATTTTACTAAATCTGATTTTTTTTTTTCAATCTAGATTCAAAAGTCATATTATATACATTCCTTTCCAAATATGATGTAGATTCACCAGTTTCCGGGTTGTACTACGAGTTTTGTTACACCATGTATAGTATTGTTAACTTTCGATATTCAATTTAGACACTTTGAAAAGTGCCATTTTTGTGATTAAATCACCGCAAGGGTGCTGTACAATATTGAAAAGAGTAGATATCTACACATCTTGCGGCTACCAAGAGCATGGATGGTTGGGGTAACTTCTAGCCCCGTCAACTTTTAATTTATCAAACAATCTATTGTATATGTATTCATTGAATTAAGTCCTCTATTTGGATGTAAATTTGAAAAAAAAGCAGATTTTAACAACATCAAGAATAAAAGACATAGCTATGTATCCCGGCTGTTTTTGTTTTTAAAAACCCTTACAACATTGAATCAGCAAGAGAAAGACCCGGGCGAAGTCTAAACACCAAGTTTGGCGATCGTGTTTTTGCAGAGGATGGCCCACCATTCAGAGCCCTAGTCAATTTCGGTCTCAATTAAAAACCCATCTTTTTAAAATCTCACATACAAATTCCCAGAATGCGTAATTGCCCTAGTCTGCTCAAGTTACAGGTAATATAGTCTACCGCTAGGAGCTTAGGTTAAACAGCATCTTTAATCATTGTAAAGCGCCCTTGAGGAGATTTTTCTCAAAATGGCGCTACATAAGTTAGCCGATTATTATTATTATTACTAACATAATGATTTAATTTATATAGGAATGGTCGGAGACATTTGCCGTATGGTCCCCCCTGGGAACGTACCTGGCAACCTTCCACTGGCGCGGCGTGGCGTTGTGGGCCGGTCCCAAGTTCTCCCAGTTCCAGAAGTTCTCGCACCCGTACGCGCGCTTCATCAACTTCTCCCCGTGCGAGAACTACCTGGTCACCTTCTGCGCCAGCAACGATAGGCCCGAGGACAAGAAGCTCATTATATGGGACATCAGGTCAGACACAGATGCTGTATCTACTAGTGATGCAACAAATGCTCTTTATACGAAACTATTCCAACTATTCCCTTAATATCCGTGATACAGTGAAGATCATTATAAGATGGAAAATCTATGTAAATATAGGGGTAAGACAGTGCAAATTCATGTTGTGAATTGAACATGTCTAAACACGCTCTTTCTTTCCCCTTCGTTTCCATAAATTTCCAATCTCCCCATTTTTGTTCACTGTACGGTACGTTGAAGATATGTGTGGAATGATCTTAAGGGCATGTTTTATCACCTCCGTTTAAAGCCCGGATAACTAAATGTCGGTTGTAATTTGCTACCAGATTTAAACGATATTTACAATGAATCACCACAGAAATAATGACAAATCTGTCCTTTGATTAGCTAGTCAGCACTTTCATCCGGCAACAGTGCAGCGGTGTTGTCAATGCCTTCAAGATGTTTCCTTTTGCAAGCTAGAATCGAGTTTTATTATGTTTTTTTAATATAATACCAATCCAATACAACATACAATATTGAATTAACATTATAATATTTCCATTTGAACCTATTTTCAACGAATTAAAAAATTTGAGTCGAGATGTCATAACTGTTACAAACGCGACGCCATAAAAAATGAGATTTAAAAGTTGAACAAACCTCTGACTAAGTTTAGCGGCGTTTTAAATGGGATTTACAATATTTTTGTGATAATCATAGGTGAAGAAATGCATTTTCAAACTTAACTGCGATTTAGTAGGACATTTACGGTAATCAGGTTTTAAACGGAGGTGATAAGAAAGTGCCTAAGAATACCTAATAATTCTACTATGCTACCATACGATGACTAAAAGCCCAAAAAAAAAGTATAATTTATCTACGAGCAAAATATGTGTTTTTTTTTTTCTCTGTATGTTTGAATGACTTACTTATTCATGATATCGCACTGTGAATACTATACTGCACTAAGTTTTAATAAAATGAACTGATATCAAGTTACTGCCCGCCACATTTCTGTCCAAGAAGCATGTGTCTTATCTCTTTCGCATGTAGAGATATTAAGATTGAAAAAATCCAATTTCAATGCAGCAGTGCCACATTTTTGCAATAAATTACCCAAAAGTTAACCTTTTGTTTTTGAGTAAAATTTAGTGTGCATGTTGCGATGTGTTTAGCTGTTTACAGCATTTAGTTTTAGGTGAATCATTATTTTCTGTTATTACTAGCAGCATAGCTAATTCCTAAAGACCGCCTTCCTCAGAACTGGGCAGGAGAAGCGCAGTTTCCCCCCTCCCGAGGACTACACCATGTGGCCGCTGTTCCGCTGGAGCAAGGACGACAAGTTCTTCGCCTGCATGGGCCCCGACCTGCTCTCCGTCTACTCCACCCCCGGCTTCGGCCTCCTCGACAAGAAGTCCATCAAGGTGCAGGGCATCAGGTACGGGACACAAACTTTCACACTTGCAAAATCTATGAGATTGATGTTGGTTAAGAAAAATAGACTATTCTACCTATTCTAGTAAATATCTCATGAGTACAAATAAATCATTATTACCATGTACAAAGTACTCTTGTTATAGTCTGACGTATTCTAACAGTTCATGTTAGCCTTATTCAAATTTAATGCTCTGATATTTTAAAATGGTACAAGCCGTAGTGTAATCAGTAAAATGATAATATACCAGTAACGCATTATTGTTAGAAAAAAAATTGACTGTACAAACAATTGCTATTTGTGCAGTAAATTACTTGTAAGATTTATTTGATCAGTTTGAAAATATACTGTTGACGTAATCTGACTGTTTTACAAATAGATTTAGGAGACTACAAATAGATTTAGGATTTCTGTAAATATCTATTTTACTGATATTATCCTTCTTTAACAGAGATTTCAGCTGGTCTCCGACTGACAACATCCTCGCGTACTGGGTGGCGGAGGACAAGGACGTCCCGGCGCGGGTGACCCTCCTGGAGATCCCCAGCCGATTGGAGACCAGGTCCAAGAACCTGTTCAACGTCGGTGACTGCAAGGTCCACTGGCAGAAGAGCGGCGACTATCTCTGCGTCAAAGTCGACCGCTACTCCAAGATCCGCAAAGACAAATCAGAAGTCAAATACTCCGGGATGTATTATAATTTCGAAATCTTCCACATGAGAGAGAAAGAGATCCCGGTGGATTCCGTTGAAATTAAGGAGCCCATTCATGCATTTGCCTGGGAGCCGATTGGTTCGAAATTTGCCATCATCCACGGAGACATGTCCAACGTTTGTATCAGCTTCTACGGAGTGAACGCCGGCCAGGCGCCAACACTCCTGAAGAAGTTTGAGAAGAAGTCATACAACCACCTGTTCTGGGCGCCGTCAGGGCAGTTCGTCGTGTTGGCTAACCTTGGACTCACAGGAGGAGCTTTGTCTTAGAAATTATGTTATTTAAATTTGGTAGGCGCAGCAACGATTTGTTTAAATTATTTAAATAATGTATTTTTAATAGTCAGGCAGTTTTAGCTGTATTGCCTATATCACTGTCTTCTAGAGTGAATATGTGTTTGGTTTGGTTATTAACGTCGTAATGTTTGCATTCCAGATGTCGGGGATCGAGTGGGACCCGACGGGGAGGTACGTGGTGACGGGAGTGTCCGCCCTCAAGTGCAAGATGGACTGCGGCTACTACATGTGGTCCTTCCAGGGCAAGATCCTGCGGCGGGTGGCCAAGGAGAACTTCACGCAGTTCCTGTGGCGGCCGCGCCCGCCCACGCTGCTGTCCGCCGTGCAGCAGAAGGACATCCAGAAGAACCTCAAGAAGTACTCGGCGCAGTTCGAGTCCAAGGACCGGCTGCGGCTGACCAAGGCCTCCAAGGAGCTGGTGGCCAAGCGCGCCGAGCTCATGAAGAAGTTTGAGGAGTACCGCGCCTCCAAGCTCAAGGAGTGGGAGGAGCAGAAGCCACGCCGGCTCGAGCTGAGAAACTGTAAGTGGACTTAGTATTTTATTAAAGGTTCAGGAGACCTAATTCCAAAGGAAAATAACATCACATAACACCCTCGTCCTTCCTTTATCCACACCCAGTGATGAAGAGTCTGTTGGGGGTACTGCATTACTACATGAAGTGCAGAAGCGTTTCTTGCAATATGACGCATTTTTTAAATTTAGATTTATTTAAATATTAGAAGGTGACAATATTAAAATGCAGAAAAATCTCGAATTACTTTCTAATCCCGCTAATTTTATTTCAGACGTTGACACAGATGAGTTGGACTCTGACACGAAGAATGTTGAAGAAGAAATGATTGAATTCTTTATCAAGGAAGAGATAACCGTGATTGAGTAGACACCACGGGACCGCACGTTTAGCTCCGGGCAGTTGGACATCAGCCAAACTGCTGTCGGGGCCTTTTATATCGTCGTACACCACAAGCCAATCAATTAGTCTTCGTGAAAATATTCTTTTTATATAACTAGGTCTTTTTCATCTGTAAGTAAATATCTTAATAATAAAAGGTCTATTTTACAGTCATATGAAATTTGTCTTTTATTTACCAGTACGGCTAATATAACCCGAAGATTTTCTCCGGAAGATGGATCGAACCAATTTATCAGACTTAAAATGGTGTGATGTAAGTATGAATACTTTTTTTAAGTTTTTCAATAATATTTGCCAATATTGCATAATTTATTCATTGTTTCACTGGAATGCAAATTTTCATATTCATATATTCCGGTTGTTATGTCAAATTGCTGATTCCAAATATGGGGGTTTTAGGTTTACTAGAGTATTCTCTTAATTTTGGTATTATATATGGTAGTTAGGCCATTTATGGAACTCTCTGGTGATAGGTAGTTTGAATTCCTTCCAAAATTTATTGGAGTTGGAAAACAGGTGACAAATCGGAATGGAATGGATGAAGGTAGGGAATAAATTTTGGAATACAGAATGGTAGATTAAGTAAAATTACGTTCATTCTTATTAAAATTCGGTTTTTGTTTTTGTTTTCTTTATGGATAGTACAAGGATCTTTAAAGATATAGGGATAGGGCACGAGCATTATGGTAGGAGTGCCAACTTTCTCGAGAAGCTGGTATTTTCCAACCAATCAAATCATTCGTTTTTTAAGTGCCACAAATATAGGACGTGTCGTCATTGCGAAAAGGGCTCTTGATTTTGTTGTTCATACAAATTTTAAAAAAATGACAAATTTTTAATTTTTTTATTAATTTACACCCCTCATTCCGATTTTTTTCACGTTAGGTTTATGCGGTGACTCGGTATGGTGCTATCTAGTGCTTTTTTTTTACCAAAAACGTTTTTTATGCAAAATATTTGCTAAAACATAACTCATTTTTCTCCATACTAAATTTTCGCATTCCGACAAGAACTTCAACCGGTGGAAAAAAACTCTGCGGCCCCCAGTTTTTTGTGGCAAATCGAAAAAAATACAAAATTTCCAGTTCAATGACATGTTAAAACCGCATCTAGCTGAAAAAAATAAGGAAATTATAACGTTTTCAACATTGCTTAATAAGTTGTATGAAAATTGTACAAAGCCTACTTTTAAATAAAAAGTACCTACCTGATTTTGAAGTTGCCCATTTTCATACAACTCATTAAACAAAGTTGAAAACGTATATATTTCCTTTTTTTTCCAGCTAAATGCGGTTGTAAAGATGTCATTGAACTGGAAATTTTGTCTATTTTTTATTTACCACAAAAGACTGCGGGCCGCAGAGTTTTTTTTTTTAACCAATTAAAGTTCTTGTCGGAATGCGAAAATTTAATATGGAGAAAAATTAGTGTGATGTTTTAGGGAATATTTTGCATAAAAAAACGTTTTTGGTGGAGAAAAAAGCACTCAATAGCGCGATACTGAGCCACCGGATAAACCTACAGTGAAAAAAGTCGGAATGGGGGTGTAAATAAATAAATAAATGAAAAATTATAAGTACAGCTGTCAAAAAAAATTGTATGAGAAAAAATATTCCTTGATTATGAACATTTCAGTCTGAAAATGACAGTTTGACATAACACTACGTTTTAATAGTAACCTAGCAACACTGCAACGGTTGCCATGGGAACATGGAATTGTTTACGGCACCAAGTTTTTGTATGGGCAGTGGTCTAATGCCGCTTCTCTTTGTTCTAAATTCTTTATGGATAGTATTAATTTGACTAATAAATTATAATTGATAACAATTTTTAAAAATTAAAAAAGAAAATCATCTCATTTCCCGAAAACTATGGGCCAAATACAAAAAAATAATTCTACAAAATGGACTCCAAATACGAAGTAGATTCACTGGTTTTCCGCTTGTAATAACTTTAAAATAAATATTTTCAATCATAATTTTTATTTACAAAATCTCCCACCCAAAACACAATTATTATTCTATTATGTTGGCACTACATAGCATGATGCATATGCGTGTTTCGATTGTGTTGGAAACAAAAAGACAGACAGACTCAAAGTGACCTCAAACATTCGCTTTACTTTTTCAGAGGGAATTTAAAATTTCAAAGTTTAATTACTCATATCTCGCATATTTTTTAACCAATATAAAAAATAATCGCACCTGTCATTTTGAGAGTTTTTATTTTAATTTATTAACCAATAAAGAAAATGTTTACAAAACTATTATTCTTAGTGACACAATTTTTCCATGCATTTTTCTTAATCGTGACTACAATTTTTCCATGCATTTTTTTACTCTAGCGAGTATTTTTAATCGTTTTTATGAACCCAGGTGCTAACTTATTAATGTTTAACTATTTTAGAAACGGTGCTGTTAAAAATGGTGATATACACAGCTATACAAATTTAAGATGACGCGCTCAGCATACAATCGTATTTTGCCATTGATTTTTGTCTCTGGAATTAAGCGATGATTTTTTGTCACTTTTAAATATCGATAAGAAGTGTGTTTGCATGGTTTAATTTTTACATTTTAAATGTATTTTTAATTTTTAAAACGAAATAAACATAAATTACTCAAAAAAAGTCGATACAAACACGCTTCTGGATATTTAAAACGTGGGAAAAATCATTGCTCTAGTGCTATATTCCAGTAGAAAAATCGATGACTACGATTGTATGGAAACGCTCGCGGGTCAAGTGAGCGCATGCTCTTAAAAGATAGTCAAATTAAAATGTAGATATGTTTTGGTACAGTAACGTAAGACGTAAAAACATAAAAAGAAAAAAAAATCAAAAAAAGAGGTAGATAAACTCGACCGAAAAATTTAAATCCGATTTATTAGGTAATAAAAAATTTCGAATCTATGAAAACTATGAAAGAAGTCAGCTTGAATATAACTCGGTCCTCCTTATTACAGGGTTCACGTAAAGAACATTGAAAGAGTCCAAATTCATTTTTGCGCTTTATCAATTTTAAATTAAATATTCCCATTGTAAAAATAAATTATAACTTTTTAAATAACTTTTTGCATATACAAACATTAGAAAATAGAAGGATATTAAATGATTTGCTCTTTCTGTTCAAAGTATTAAAATCTATGTTTGATTGTTGTCAACTAACAAATTTTTAGTATAGGCCTGGTCGATTTACACTAAGTAAGTAATTATTATTATATTATGGATAATTTCGCCGTTTTCTATAAATATACCTCAAGGGCGCTTTAAACCATCGACTTTAGCCAATCATCGACCAATTACAGTGCTAACTCACCGATACGAAGAATGCACGCACTGGCTAACACCCTAACAATATTGATGTTTTTCATACAAATCTAGTGCTTTATCAGTGTCTGGGTGCCATCTCTGGCGGTAATGAATAGCTACCTACTGTGTAATCATTTAAAAATGTCTATATGTAAAAGCCCAATGGGCGTAAAACAATAAAATAAAATATTAAAATAAATAAAATTAAAAAGGCCTAAGGGTGAAATTATATGCATACTATTGCATATAATTTCTCGTCGCTATTACCATTGAAATCCTTGGGTTGGTTCGTATTATAAATCTTCGCAAGAAAACCATAACTTTCGCTTTCTTATGATAAAACTTTCAAATTACTCCGGTCTAACCCTAATGTATGAAGGTTCATAAAAGCGCTTTATCCGTATGAAAACAAATTGAATTTAAGAACATTGAATGAAAAATATTATGAACAAATTATAACCGTTATTAATTTAAATCCTTAGGTTGATTCGTATTTAAATCTCCGCAGAGAAGACTCTTGATAATAGAATAGTACATAAGTAGATAAATTAATATTTTGTTGGTATATTTGAAAATTAATAAGTAATTTATTGTTTCAAATTGGTTTTTTAATGATTTATTTTAGTTTATTGGTATAAACCAATACTTTTTCAACGTTTTTTGTAACAAACATTAAAAATTGTCTATGTATAAACAAACCGTCCACGTATTTTCTAAGTATAGATAGCTGGTTATTAAAAAAAATATGGTTTTATTTTATTATTCGATTTCACAGAAGTCCATGGTAAAAATGCAAATAATTTATTTAAAAGCAGAAATAACGATATTTTTATGTTACGAGTAGTTTTACGGGTTACTGGCTTTAAATGACTTTACTTCTTGCCCCCATTTCTGTATAATGTGGGTGTAAAAAAGAATCACTAAGCAACTGCACTATAATGTATTATTTTTGCTATGTGTAGAACCCACATTATTGCAATTGTTTGGTTATGTGTAGAACCCACATTATCTTAACTGAACCGGGTTTGTGGTCTAATGGTAGACACCGGATTAGAATCTCTAGGTTCGAATCCCACTACAGCACAACTTATTTCCTGCTTTCCCAAAAAAAATGCAGCCCCAAAATTGAAATATTTGAGTATATTTAAAAAAAACTTTGATTATGTGTAGAAAGTTTTATTTTGATGAATTTTTGAATATAGTCGACAATATATCTCGTAGGTATCTATAACTTGTAGGTATTTTTTTAGGTATGAGTTGGATTATTATTTGCCTTGCTTATAACTTATAATATACAAGACTTATATTTACTTTAAAAGGGTACATGGCTTCTAATTTGATTTTACTTAGTGTGAGGATCGGATGGGAAAATCTGATGTGGACCAAAATAAACCTCTCCGTATCTGCCTAGAAAACTCGTCACGGAGAAGGTCGACTATTAATGGACATCAATAGTTACAATTTGACATCTCAACAGAGACGAGAAATTTGGAAGGGAATATGGATATCTAGGCGTTTACAGGGCTTATGACCTGTCATTGGCTGGGTTAAGTGGCCACTTGATGTATTACAACATTCCCCATTTTCACCTAGTATTTGATATCCATATCTGCCAACATACAATAAAATGGCGCGACGCTTCACATGTGAACACTCTATGTCATTGAGAAAATTGCTAAGCATTTTAGCAGAAACCTTTATGATTGCAAGTGAGATTCTTACCGAATTATATCACCTACTAGGAAACGCCTGAAGATGAATCTTTAATTTGTTATGCTTATAACTTTTACCAGCTTACTAGGTGAAATGGGGAATGTTGTAATACATCAAGTGGCCACTTAACCCAGCCAATGACAGGTCATAAGCCCTGTAAACGCCTAGATATCCATATTCCCTTCCAAATTTCTCGTCTCTGTTGAGATGTCAAATTGTAATTATTAGCCCGTAACGGGTGAAATCCAGTTTTTGTCTACAAGTATTTGGACATCAATAGTCTTCAGATTAACTTGAAGAGTTTTCGGTAGTTTGTGCCCTGCTTTTATTAATTTAATTTATTTCCTTAACTAGATATAATTATCATGTATGATGCCACCTCTAGTGATAGTTTTTTGTGACTTATCACGGATTGGATGTCCTGGAGAACTTTGACTTCTGCGTCGCGCCTTCTGCTGCATTTTAACTCGTAACTAACATATTATGTACGTATATTAATTTAATTTTTTTAAATGATATTATAAAAAGAGCATACGCCGCTCGATTTTCTTCCTCGAATTTAACATTCGATCAATAATTTTTAAACACATTTTAGATATCGACCAGATGCGTGTTTGCATTGTCCTTTTTTAAAGATTTTATTTGTTAAAGGAGACTTCTTTGACGTGATAACTCGATGAACGCCAGCTGCACACACGAAAAAGCATGACTCATTGTCGCGTTCCGCCTGAGCCGAGTGTGCAAGCGAGAGCGCGGAACAAGCGAGAGCGCGGAACAAGCGATAGAGAGGCACGATCGGCCTAGCATTCGGTTTGTTGCGCATCTATCTCTCTTCCACTCCATCGGCCGATGCGTCCGAGTAGAAGGGAGACAGCAGCAGCACACAAGCTACTACAAAGTGAAAGTGAAATTAACGAGTGCAAAAAAATGATAATTTATGGAAAAAATTGTAATTTTTAATTAACTCCTGCTTTGTATACAAAATAATGATAATTCAGTCATAATAATTCAATTCAATTCATAAAAGTATGCTATTTTTCATCAATGTTTTCTTATGACGTTATCACGTAAAATTATCGTCCGTAAACCGACTTTACAGACAACCAGAAGTTTTTTATTAAAAAATTAGACGATACAAACACGCATATGGTCGATATCTAAAAAGTCTGGAAAAATCATTGCTCTAATGTCTAATGTTACATTCCAGGGAGAAAATCGAGGAGTACGTTTGTATGGGAAGCGGCTGCGAGTCACGTGGTGGGGACGCTGGACTCGCATATTAATAATAATATCCAACAACATTATAAATAAATAACGTTGATATTTTATTCGATCAAGATTTGTAGCGTTTCCACAGCGAGGGTCGTGTTAGGTTAGGTTATGTTATATTTATTATGTCGGGGGTGGAAGGGAGGTTCGTCCTGAAACCACGAGACGGCGCTAGTGTCGCTCCAACTGTGTTGAGGGTAAGACGTACGTGTAATCATCCCTTATCCGCGGAAAACTTTCGAAAATATCCGAACTACCACCTCCAATGGAGCTTCTATATCGCGAACGGCAACAGTGCTACGAGTACATAAATTAGTTTAAAAATAATCTATTGGATTTTAGAACAGCTTTGGATGGACAATTAGAGCAGAGTGCAAGGCTGAGATAAGCATTATCGACCAAATTAAGAAGGGGCTTCTACGATGGTTTGGTCATGTAGAGCGAATGAGTGAGGAACGGCTAAAATAAGTTTAAGTGCAAGTGTGCCTGGATGTAGAAGCCGAGGAAGGCCGAGAAAGACATGGCATGACCAAGTACGTCAAGTACTTGAAAGTGGACATGTGAAAAGTCGTAATAATCGGCGTATGTGCATGAGAAGATGTATGAATGTAGATGAAGCAAAGGAAGTATGTCAGGACAGAGTGGTATTGGGCGTTTCAATCCTCTCTGCCACCCCTACGGGGAAATGGCGTGATGGTTAGTTAGATTAGTTATTTACGGACGTGGACTTTACTTTGGGAGGGGCACGGGAGCTGGCGGCCGAATCGCTTGGAGGCAGTTTGTGGATTCCATATGCTCTAAAAATCAAAAATGGAAACCCCATAGGATGAATAGGTATTGCTGTAGGAAAATGAAAGTAAGGTGGTGGGATTGTTTGGATAATGAACACAGCCATCCTTGGGCTATTATGAACTGGAAGGAAGTAGCCGGAGACAGACGCGAGTGGATACGTTTCTTGGAGCCGGCCAGGACCCTCCTGGACCCTCCAGGCCGGCCAGGATATTATATGCCCATATTCCCTTCCAAACTTCTTGCCTCTGTTATAGAATCCTCAAGGTAATGAATTTAAGAAATCCGTTTTTTTCTAATCAGTTATGGTCACATCTCAGTATTGGACATTTTTTTATAGTTGGTCAAAAAATCTATTATCATGATTCCTATCCGCTCCTATGTGAAGCATTCGATTCAACAAACTGCCCTAGAGCCATCTATCAGGCCGCCAGTTCCCGCGCATCCTCCCGGCTAGGTTCACGTCCCGCAGGCTCTGACGCTAACTGCCGACGGGATAACATAATCTTACTAATTTTGTATTTTTATATATTATAAAACAATTTCTGTTCTTCTTCTTCTGGTATAAAGATATCAATATCTTGTATTTTATTATTTATACAGTTCGCTTGTTACATTTCATCTGCTTGCAAGATTCGTGAACCTAACCGAGGTCATGACTTTGTCGTTTCTCTCGTGCCACGTGCACGCGGTGGGCTTTACTTTCACATGATACTCTCAAACAGCTTATTTCCTCCCAGGGGAATTGTGCTCTATTTTTTTCGCCGAACAAATAATCGTTCCGTGTGTATCGCTCATGCGGTACGCTCGCGTCACTTCTGCATTGTTCTGTAGTGTTAAGCCAAGGATATTTTAGAATCGATACGAATTTGTGAGATAATATTGGCGGATTGTAACAATCAGTGTTGTTTGTTGAGGTGGGAATTAGCGGGTGAATAACAAGAATCTAAATTGAAGTACAGATGATATTTTTAAAAATATAATGCAATAGAAATTGGTATGTAAATGAATGTTTGCATTTGCGGCTATCAACACCCTGTAAAATACTCTTAAACAACGTCCCCAACGCACTCGAAGCGAAACAGTTGTCACATAATATGAGTAATAGAACCCAAACGGAAGTGGTTTTTATAAACAGTATTAATAAGAGGAAAATTGCTATATGACTACTCAACAATAATTCAATTTATATCCAACACTTGCTTCGTTATTACTGAAAACAGACGAACCAGTTCACTTTTATTAGTCTTACATAAAAAGCATCTACGGGCAAAGCATTGGTTACCATTTTTAGGGAATCAACAGAAAATTGTTCCGAAAGGCGTAATTTCTGGTCAGATCTTTTGCGCTGTTTTGCAGTGCAATTATCAAAGATAACTATCGTTTTACGAGGATAATAATATTCAAATTTTGGCTAGAATTTTGGTCCTGCTACTAATAATGATTTTCAGAATTGGTAATGAGTCTTCTGCAGTTTGCAACCTTCTTGAATATAAAAGCGTAGAAACCTTTATATATATTGAATTATTTGTAATAACGCAGTTTACTATCCTGACAGTTTACGTTTTTCACTAGAAGAAGGCGGTTAAGAAATCTCCCAGCCGGCGTCTATTGCATGCTTTTGAGGCGTAAACCAACAAAATTACGCCCGCCCGGCGTCCTGTTACTCCGTGCCGTCGCACGTTTGTCACGTGGCGTCTAACATATACATGAATAACTTACGATCGTGCTGGGCATCCTGCGGGCAAATTGGCCGTCGTTTTGAATTTGACAGGAATGTTACAGTTTTTAGAAGCCGCGGGTGTTACAGTTTTTGGTCCGTGACTCGACTGTGTCATTAAGCGAAAGCACCTGCTCAGCCGATACGACGCGTAGAACATGTAAAATTTATAATTATTGTTAATTCTGATTTCAACTAATAATTTTTAAAAGCTGTAGGGGCCTTCTTTTCCTTTTACGTTATTCCGTTTCCTACTTGTTAACTAAATACATGACACTTTCGATTAATAAAAACTATTGTAAATTTTAATGACAATCATTCAGATATATGTTTTGATAAGTTAATGTAATGTTTGTAAGTCGCACATTTCATAACAGGACGAGAGTTATTTATTGAGACAAATCTGTAGAGGCATATACTACTCACCCTTTTCTAACCCTAACGTGGTTGCGATTGGAATAAGCATAGTTACACCAAAGTTGAGTGAAAATCTTACGATCATTTGAGTGACAAATCGTGATCTGTCTTACGCTTCAGCCAACACTCAATATGGCATCTCGTAAGATATTCCACAGAACTATGTTCATAAAATGTTGATGGTCATCGTTTAAATCCAATTATCAATGAAAGAATTGTTTAGAATAGTTGAATGAATAAGGCAATATTATTTTCAATGATCAACCGCCGTTTTTTGTTCTATTGAAATGCTACTAAAATGCATTCAGTCAAGAAAACTGCGAAACACACATTTTTAAAGTTAATAGCCATCGTAGACTGTGTCTTTTTTAATCCGCTAACATTTGTAAGTTCATCTGAATTATAATTTAGGCGTCTGACCAGCTCAAGAATATAAGCATATCTGAAACTTAGTTGATGAAAAAACACAATCAAATGACTATCAAATTTCTTACGTTTTAAATGCAGCTTAATTAATAAATTCAGTTCAAATGAATAAATATACATTTACCAAATATATTTACCGCTGAATCGTACTAACCCTGTACCCGTTTTAAAAGGCAGTTGAATTTTTAAAATTCACATAAATGTTTTTATTCATACATTGACTTAAAAATACAAACCATACCACAACAAATCCGTGACCGTACAATTCAGGACGAAAACGACGTAATTCTACAAATACAATTTTTTTTCGGAAATTTCCAGAGAAGTAAGTTAAACACCAACGTATCTCTTCCATGATCAATTTCTTCCTTATTTTTTATTCCTAAAATTTCACTTAATTATGAACCTTTCTGTTGTTTATAATATTATTTTTTTTTTTTTTTTAATGTATATTTTTTTCAGTCTTTTATGATGTGAATGTCATTACAACTTTTTTTAAAATTAGGTCGTTTTCGTCCCAAAGTAAATGTATTTTGCAATGAATACGACCCATAATACGTTAGAAAGTGATGCTATAGAAGCTTCTCGAATAGGTCGAAAAATCGTGGATTGGCGCGGAATTGGGGGGCCTAGAACAGCGTTTCCAACCTTTTTCAGTCGCGGGTGTACCATGGAAATCAAGCACAATTTTCAAGTACCCTCTTAGTAAAAAAAAACAGCTATAAATTTTGGGCAGCATTTAACTTTATAATAGTACCTACTACGCAAATACAAAATAAAAAAAAAATAAAAATACGTTAATTAACGTAATACGCGCAGGCACACCAACACGGTTAATTAGGGTCTTATCTTAACATTTTTTCGTTAATATAAAATATTATCACTGACCAGACTCTATTATTGTGAAGGTTGGTGATTGCGTTTTAATAACATAAATTAATAATGTTTGGTCCTTGATGTTTCTACTCAGTTGTAGTCCTCAGTCTCGGATTCTACTTGCAATCTATTTCTGTATTTGTTTTTAGTGTAAACAAGAGCACGAGAATGCCTTTTCACATAGGTAAGCAACTATGCACAAAATGGGTACTTTCTGCAACCATAATTAGTAAGAGTACTTATAATAAATGTTTTAATCTTTTTTAGATAGTTAAGAGCCTATAAGTGGACGTTATTTTAGAATTATTAAAATAAATGTATGTCTGTTGGCTCGTCCATAAACAAATATTTTTTAAAACGTCATAAGAAACATTGATGAAAAAAAGCATACTTTTATGAATTGAATTGAATTATTATTACTGAATTATCATTGTTTTGTATAATACAAAGCAGGAGTTAATTGAAAATTACAATTTTTTCCATAAATTAACATTTTTTTTTGCACTCGTTAATTTCACTTTCACTTTGTAGCTTGTGTGCTGCTGCTGTCTCCCTTCTACTCGGACGCATCGGCCGATGGAGTGGAAGAGAGATAGATGCGTCACAAACCGAACGCTTAGGCCGATCGTGCCTCTCTATCTCTGTTCCGCGCTCTCGCTTGCACACTCGGCTCAGGCGGAACGTGACAATAAGTCATGCTTTTTCGTGTGTGCAGCAGGCGTTCATCGATTTATTAGACGTTATCACGTCAAAACATTTCACACCTGTTCTTCTCTATGGCTGCGAATCGTGGCACCTAACAAGGGCCCAAGACAGCAGAATACTAAGTTTTGAGAAATAGGTGTCTTAGAAGAATTTTAGGTGTGCGGTGGTTTGACTTTGTAAGGAACACAGAGGTGAGGCAACGGACACAGCAACCCTTGGTATCTACTGTCATCCGGCGAAGGCGTTTCGGCTGGCTAGGCCATATACTACGTATGCCTCCCGAGAGCCTTAACCATGCTTGCCTATTTTACAAGGCATCAGGTTCTCGGCGTCCCGGTCGTCCACTGTTGACAATTCGTCGGCAGTTTGCGTCAGAGCTGCGGACGTGGACTTGACTTGGGAGGATGCACGGGAGCTGGCGGCCGATCGCTTGGCCTGGAGGCAGTTTTGGATTCCATATGCTTTCCGATCAGAATACAAATGAAGCAGAGAAAAAAAGAATGAAATAACAATTACACCAAATGATTTATCGCGTCTGCACCACAAAATTCATTTTGCCGTCAATTGGGTTCATGACAAGGTAAAATTTCCTATCGGAAGAAGCACAAATTGCATTTTCACCTTCTATAGAAGGGTGATTTTGATCAAGCCTTTGATGTCGTAGTACTTTGAAACGAGTGAGATTTCTTGAATTTAAATACTTGTTTTTTAAATACCAAAAAATGAATGTCACTTCAACTACGCCAAAACCTCCAACTACGCCAGACGCGTATTCAGTATTTCTTTAACCGCCGGTCAGAGTTGGAACGTTCAGAAAACATTCCGAAATGCCTTCCTGTGTAGTTAAAAACGTGTTTCTTTCTAACCGTACGGATAAAATTAAGAAAAAAGATGGTGTAAAATTCAACATGTTGTGTTTGTTTATTTATATTTATTTTCTTCTTCTTCATCAGCCATTGTTCGTCCACTGCTGGACATAGGCCTCCCCCATATTTGGTCCACTGCTTTCTGTCCTGGGCCTCGAGCTGCCATCTGGATCCTGCAGTACTTTTTTATGTCATCTGTCCATCTTCTTGGTGGTCTTCCTACAGGTCTCCTTGCAGCTCTAGGTCTCCAGTTCAGCAGGCGCTTCGTCCATCGGTCCTCATTCTGGCGTGCCACATGTCCAGCAGCAATTTTATTTCTGTTCATTTTTTCTCATTGAATGTGGTAGTTAGTCGAAAAACATTCTTTGTGTATACATTTGTAAAATTTTTAGTGGTACACACTGTAATATGCATCTATTAAAATTAATCGACAAAGTATTGCGGTTTTGATATTACTGGTAATTAATGCACCACATCTTGTTTTAATCAGATAATGTACACATGCAGATGTTACTAATACTGTCAATATTCATCATAATAAGGCATAGCTAAAACTTGTATTTACAGAATTAAATTTGCCATTATTTAGTTCACTCTCACTTCGTAATCATTAAAAGCATTCGAATATTAATTACAATTATTAAAAAACTTTTCAAATAGTCTCAACTCCCATTTTTTGGTGTTACACACATAAAAGGTTAACAACGTCTTGATGATAATATTTAAAAAGTTAGAGTTAAAATTAACAGACACTTTGAATCTAATAAAAAATGAATTAGTTTTCACAATAAAAGCGGATTTCCACAAGAACTGCATTATGGGATCCGAATCTATAAATTGTCACAGGAATATCTTAGAAATCAAAAAAAGATTGTTAAAAATATATACGATTTTGGGACCAGCGTAACGTATATAAATTGAAATAATTACATATATAAATTTGTTTGAAAATTCTCATTCAAATCATTGTAATTCATAAATACACACAAGGACACTACACTGATTGGTAAAAAATGTCTTCTCCATACAATCTGTAGACCTCGATTAACGAATTTTCACAGGAACCATGTATGGATAAAACGATTAGCTAACACGGGATATATATAGTAAGGTTAAAGCTTCGACCTATCCTAAAATGTTTTATACTAGTATTGCCACTATTTTTACTTGTAGACAATCATCTCGCTCCGGATTACAGTGCTAACTCACCTTATACGACAAGCATTGAACGCATATGTTTATACATACGTTATACTAACAATATTGATTGTTATTTAAACACGAATTCTAGTCGCATCCTTTAAGGGAACATTTGTGTGGATGCCAATTCTGAAGCGCGGTAATGAATTTAGCTACTGAACTGTTAATCATTTAAGAAATTCATATGTAAAAGTCTTTGCGAAGCGTTAAAATAAAATAAAATAAATAAATACTACATATTTTATGCTATTGTTTATTAGTTTTATCTTCTTGTTTATAGTTTTTTATCTTTATTAAGTTTTTATTTCGTTTAATAAACCAACCAAAGAAAGGTCTTAAGCCCTAATATACGCCATAGATTGAGCTTCATATTACTTCTATAACATCTCTCGTCTCCTGTTTGTCATATTAATAGAAGTTAGCTCGTAAAGGGTATAATCCAGTTGCTTTGTCTAACACAATATTTGGACCACTCAAAATGTTGTTTACATTTAACCTTATTTTGAAATTAATTTAGCTAAACCATTATCTCAGCAAACCACGAAGATGTTTTATTCGTAAACAGTGATAAATCCATGTTTTAAAAACGTTTTCCCACGCGTAATTTATACGGGAGCCAATTATCAAATAAAGAATTTTCATTGACGTATATTAAAAATTGACTCCCTTGAAATACTTTTTGATAAAATGGCTCCGATTTACGGGACAGCAAAATGCGCTTCGAAATTCGAAAGAAAAGGCATAAAAACGCGGAAAAATGGATTAAAAATTAAAAAATAATGTTCTAATTGTCCATTTCATACATCTCAGTGAATGATTAAACATTTTATTATTTTAGCATGTGGTTCCGGTAGTGAAGAAAGGTTATGTACCAATAGCGTAATGGAAATGTTCCGGTGTTCGATTTAACGGTGAAGACTCAAAACTAATTTTTTCTTAAGCCTAGGAGTGTTATTCGTGACTTAATTCTTACTCTTACGTTACTTTATTTTATTAGAGTCTCCCCTTCATTATCACTTGTGTTGTTTTTTTTTTAAACTTGAGTTGGTTAAAGAATATATTGGCCCTTGCCCGCGTTCTCACATCACAATCCGTAATCTCTATTTTTGCCGCCTGGAAATTTCAGCAACTAGGATCGAATCGATTTACTTCACACGTTCTCGATATCGACAGAAGCGTATATTTGTGCCCGTCTTTATTTTTTATATTTATTTATTAAAATAAGAAATAAAATAAGTATTTTTTTAAATATAAATTTCCATATATTATATGAAAGATAAAATTCTGCGAATGTTACTTTATTATTCCGTTTCGTGTCCAAATTTAAAAGGCAAATTAAAAGGGAACATGACAAAAATAAAAATTTAAATGTTTTATCCTTAAATTGTTTAAATTTTTGAAATTTTTTGATTCAGTGCCTCTCCAAACAAAGATTTAATTTTTAAAAATGCATTAAAAAAATGTAAAGTTAGGTGGTTCCTATGGGAAAAGGCCCCCTGTATGTTATTTCGTGGTCAACTTCCATATAGGGAGTTCCTTAGGGCAACCCACTTCAAAAAAAGGTTGCAATTTGGGGAAAAACGAAAAGATTTTTTAAGTAAGCTTCGTCAGAGGCCGGGGTTTGGAAAAATTTAACCGTTTTTAAAAGGTTTTTCGGATGTATCCAAAATTTCGAAAATTTTTCATTGTTTTTTTTTAAATTCTTTCTGGGAAATACTGATTAATTTTAAAAAAAACGTAGATTTACAAAAAAAAAAAATTCCTTGTCCTTTTTTCAATTTTTTTTAGGCATGATGGCAAATAAAAACAATTTTTATTAAAATTACATGAAATTGAATGAATAAAAAATTTGATTTTGTTTGGCAGATTTTTTGTACTGTTATCTTTTCCATAAAAAAAACAACAGTGACGCCCCCCACCGCTGACTTGGCCTATGTTTGAGTATGAGGCAAAACCGTTTTAAATGCCTTGCATTTGAATTCCCCAAATAAAGAAAAAAATTTTTAAAAAAATTTTTTTTTTTTTCACTATTACAAAAAAAAAAATCATATTTTTTCCCAAAGTTGACGCCCACGCACTTGTGAAGAGAATAAAATATAATAATAAGTAGTTAGGGCGCGAAACCAGGGGAGCGCGGCGGCACTGCGTTTGTGTGAATTTTCCTGCACTTTTCTAGTCCGCCTTTGTTCGAGAGGTAAAACCATAAAAATTTGGATTTTAGTTTATGGGCACTGACTCCAGGCCCTTTATACTTTTAATATATGGGACATGCAAATTCATAAAGTTAATTCATTTAGACGCAATTTAAAAAAAAAATTTTTGTGAAGAAAACATTATAAAAAATAGAATTTTTATGAATTGAATTAAATTATTATTATGAATTATTTTTTTTTTTTCTATAATACAAAACAGGATTAATTGAAAATATTTTTTTCCCTAAATTATCATTTTTTTGCACTCGTTAATTCAAAAATTTTTTTTTCTTAATTAACAAATTTAAACAAAGTAACAATTGTATTAACAATTAAGGTGAAAAAAGGATAGATGGCACAAAACCAACGCTTAGGCCGATGGCCCTTCTTCGCTTTTCCCCGCTCTCTTGCACACTCGGGTCGGCGGACGTGCAATAAATCTGCTTTTTTGTTGTGAGCCGGCTTTTATCGTTTATTTGACGTTATCACGTCAAAATGTCTGTTTTTTGGCCCTATAAATAATAATGCAAAAATTTTTTTTTTGGACATCCCCTTTTTTTAAATTTAAAAATATTTTTCATTGAATTAAAGCTACTCCACAACGTTATCGCCCTTTTTTCCCAAAATTTAACATTAAAAACAAAGATTTTTTCCCACATTTCAGATTTGACCAGTCTGTTGCATCGCCTTTTTTTTTAAATGTTTTTTTGAATATAAAATATGTTTTCAATTGTAATAACAAATTTAATTGTATAAGTGCCCGGTTTGTTACAACACCAATGCGTTGCTGTATTGTAAAAACTCATCTCACGAATTTACTGTACTACTTTTTATTTTTTCGTGTAATTCACGCACTGGCTAATTATTTTTTTTAACAAATATTCTTGTTATCGGCGATATAATGTAGTGGATTCGAAAAAACTTTTGGTTGTTTGTTAATGTCGGTTTACGGTACGTTAATAGCTACGTGATAAGTCATAGAAAAAACATTGATGTAACATAGCATGTACTTTTATGAATTGATTTGAATTATTGATTACTAATTATCATGGCGTTGTGTATACCATGCAAGCCGAGCGGAGTGAAATATGTTCGATCGTGGTGCATGTGCGCGGGGGACTCTGCAGGGCGTGGATTGACGCCAAGCTTGCGCATACTTGTACTTAGCCGCGAGGGAGCCCTGGCTCCACACCGTGCTGCGCCCGATCGAGATAGATGGTCACAAAGCCGAACGCTTAGGCCGACCGTGCCTCTTATCGAGAGTTCCGCGCTCTGCTTGAACTACTGAGCTCAGTGCGGAGTGACAAAAGGCTCATGCTTATTTAATGAAGGTTCAAAATAATGAAAATAATTCTGTTTTTATATAGAAAAGACTAGTGTTTTATACTAAACAGGACCAGAATAAAAAATATTTTAAATAAAAATGCATTTTAAGGGGGTTCCAAATTTCACTTTAAATTACTTAATAAACTGATATTTGAAAACATTCAACTTTGAATGGTCATAATTAATTAACCGAGCAATATACAAAATTGATAATTTTTTAATAAAAAATATAGTGTTTTAATATTATAAATCAATAATTATTTTGATTCTACCATATATTTGGTTGATTTAAAAAAATTGAATTTTAGGACGATTTTGGCCCTGCCGCACGATAGTGCGCCGACTTCCTGGACGACCTGCAGCAAGATGGAGGGACAGCTGAGAGTCGACATCCCAAGAGGCAGCATCGAACGAGAATCATACAGACCCTTAGGCATTGATTTATAATACACTTAGATCTGCCTTGCAGAGTAAATTATTTAGAAAAAGTAATGACACGAAGATTCCGCACCTCAATACACTTACACGGGTCGACCTATCAGAGCCCTTCGACTGCCGGCAAGCATCCGGCCCACACACCGCAAAAGGTATGGGCTATACATAAGGTTACAGTAACAGTTTACAATACTAACCCGTTCCTTACGAGGAGCGTTCATGAATTTCACCATGCATCTAAAAAGACTTTTTTTTTCTTGTGGACGCGCTGTTGGCTATTATTTAAGAAGAAAACTTTCTTTGAATAATAATTATTTAAGGCTATGTAAACAAATATAAATAAACACTTACATGTGGAAAGTCACACCATCTTTTTTGTTAATTTTATCCGTACGGTTTTTACACACGGTTCTACTGTGTGTACTCACAGGAAGGCATTTCGGAATGTTTTCTGAACGTCCGACTCTGCCGGTGGTTAAAGAAATACTGAATACGCGTCTGGCGGAGTCGGAGGTTTTGACGGAGTTGAAGTGTCATTAATTTTTTGGGTTCAGTTCAAATCTAAGTGTTTTAATAAATCAATGCCCTTAGGTCTATCTTAAAAAAAAGAAGGAGAAGAAGAAAAGAACTGGTTTTATTAAGTCTATAAGTTATTCTTTAAACTATGTGCACAACCCTAATAGGTGACGTTTCCAAGGTGAAATCAGGGCGCTTTATCGTAGTATAATTTGATTTGAGTTTAAATTTGGAGGGTGTGCTGAAGTAAGAATATGCTGGGAGTAACTTGTTACCGTCAATTATTACAGAATATTAATTAAAGTGATATTTAAAGCTGGATTTCATCAAACAGAGACGTATTTAATTAAGAAGTTGGAATTAACGAATGTAAGAACAATTAATCAACAGTTTCAATAGAAAACAAATAAATTGATTTGCATTTACTGATTTATTGCGGTGGTTTGACATTGTAAGGAACACAGAGCGAGGTAACGAACGCAGCAACTAGTCAGGTATCAACTGTCATCCGGCGTTTTGGCTGGCTGGGCCATATAATGATTATGCCTCCTGAGAGCCGCCACCATACTTGCCTATTTCACTAGGCATTTGGTTCTCGGCGTCCTGGACGTCCACTGTTGACGATCCGTCGTCAGTTTGCGTTTGAATTACGGGACGCGGACCTGACTTGGAAGGATGCACGGGAACTGGCAGCCGGAGCAGGAGGTAGTTTGTGTAATGCATATGCTCCTCACAGAGAGAGAATAGTGATGCTGATGATGATTATAATTAACTTTTTTCCCCACTTGTTTGTTTGTTAAAAATATTATTTCATTGAACTGTAAATCACTTTTGGCTTATTAATATTCGATGCACGGATTATGGCGAACTTCTGAAAGTTGTGGGTGTTATGAGGAAGTTGTAAATGCCAAAGGTTTTGGGGAATTTCTGCCAAATCAGCCTCCAAAGTCTTGCTTACGTAAATAGCAATAAATAGAGTTGGCACTGGAATAATAATTATTACAACAGGCCTTCATCCAAAATTATCAAATCATGACTCTAAAGCTATCTTTATATGGCGCAGTTTACTACACAGTTTTTCTGTGCAGTCTGAAAATGGTCCCGTATAAAGCTAAAACTGCATGAAAAACTGTGTGCTAGTGTCAGATTTAAGCTGACATGACAGTCAATGTTTTTTATGTAAAACGTTTAAATAGACATAGGTTTATTGTATGCTTTTAAATACGTAAAAAAACAATAACATATATACATAATTAGCTAAATATACAATTTCCTGAGAGCAAACATACGATAATAACTTACAATCGCGTTTCAAAAATACACATATTTAGCGTGTCTTTTGACAGAAGTTTGACAGACTGCACAGTTTTCTGAACAAGAAACTGTGTAGTTTTCTGAACAAGAAACTGTCTCATATAAAGTGGGCATAAGTATAACAATTTAAAGTGTAAATAAAATGCACGTTTTTCTATCTTCTTTTCGTTTTTTTTATCGTCACGTGCGTTCATATGTGGAGCACGTACATCGCTAGATCCTACCTCCTTCACGTTAGGCACGTATCCATCAGCTCCACAGGGTACATCTGAAATATTGTCAAGGCTTTAATAAATCGATGAAAAATTGGCATAATATTTTTAATAAGTAATACGCATATTATGTATGATAAAAACAATCTATTTCAAATTTCATAATAATTTTTAAAAAACTATTCGGGTAATTGCAATAGAAGGATGAAGATTATGATGACACCTTTGTAATTTTCATTAATATGTTGATAATAGTAATAAAAATAAGTTACCTACAACTATTTTTACTACCCAATGGTGCATATGGCACTGTATCGGTACACCAAGTGCAGTGTAAATTGATTATTTTATTTCATGAAGGTAAGATTTTTACAAATTTCGTAACTAACTAACTATCACGCCCTGTAGGCAGAGAGGATAGAACGCCACACCACTCTGTCCTGGCACACTTCTCTGGCTTCCTCCACATTCATACATCTTCTCATGCACGCACGTCGATTATTCCGACTTCTTACATGCCCACTTTCAAGCACTTGTTTTACTTCATCATGCCATGTCTTTCTCGGCCTTCCTCGATTTCTGTATCCAGGCACAGTCGCATAATATATTTTTTTTAAGCCGTTCTTTCGTCATCCATTCGCTCTACATGACCGAACCACCGTAAAAGACCTTTCTTGATTTTGTCGATAATGCTTATCTCAGCCTTGCACTCTGCTCTAATTTCGACATTATTAGTACACCTATCATACAAACATAGTCTTCATACATAAATACATAAATTAAAGTAATTTTAACTTTCCCACAAAGAAATAAAACTATGCCTTGGTTACTTATGAAGCTCGAATTTTAGTTCAAAGCCTAATATTGCTAAGAATACTCGATGGATTAGAATCTTATAATACTAGTTTATGTATACTTGAATCAAGTAATCTATCAGATTAGGAAAACACGAGTATATTAACGTAACTACCCTTTGTCACAAAATTAACTAAAGTCGCTTCTTAAATTGTAAATCCTAAATAATTTCTCAGTTTAGCGAGTCGACAGACTGACGCTTGCGTATTTCCATGGATTAATTTGTAAGTCCCAGCTGTATGTACCATCTTGCAATTTTCTTCCTTTCATGAGAGGTAAACAACCATTACTCAAAAATAGCAAACTACATTCTTTATTCAACACATATTTTAATAAATAATACTCGTACAAGTACATAAATATACATATGGTTCATGGTTGCTACTATAATTCATTTATTTATATATTTTTATTACATTTCACATTTAATATAATCACAATAATGGGATGGCGCCTCAATCAGTAGAGACCCATGCCAATGATCTGGCCCCGACTCACTAGATAGTTCGTGTCGAGTCAGGGCATTGTAGTATTATACATAACACATTGTAGTACTAAACATAATTGAATATTTAAATAATTAGTATAATAGAACCAATTTTGGATTTCACAAATTTAGAATTTACTAAACAATATTTTTGCATACAAAATAATAGCTATATTTTTGCAGGCATTATCAATATATATACGATCCATTACTCATTATTTATATCTCTACAGAGATGAAGTAGATTTTTTTTTCAAATTCAGGAATATGGATATTCAAGCGTTTACAGGGCTTATGACCTGTCATTGGCTGGGTTGAGTGGCCACTTTACGTACTACAACATTCCGTATTCCGCTTATTAGCGAATATCTACACCAGGTAACATTTTTTTGATTTTGTATTTATGTTACGAATCGAAAACCTTTCGCAAGCGTGCAACACTAGCTCCATCTATGCATTGATATTGGAATTAAGTATTTATTAGCAATTTGATTTGTGTACAAGTATTTGAGCACACCCAAAAATGTTGTAAACTTCAATAAAAATCCATGAGTATAATATTACTACTAATACTACTTCGCAACTTTATCATTAAAAACATTTTGCGATCTTAAAAATTATTTTGAATTAAATGCGGTAGGTGAATAGCTGAAATTTCAGCTGTCCGTGCGCTTTGTAGCTGCAAGACAAATTGGATTTCAGCACTTCAACTACGTATAAGTAACACAAATTTTCCGTAGTTTAAATTCTCTGCGTAAATGTATCGGGTCTTGAATTAATTAAGTTATGTTAATGTACCTACAGCGCCCTTGAGGTGATTTTTCATAAAATTGGCGATTTATAAGTTATCCATTTATTATTATTATTTAACGGTGCATAGGGCACTGCATTTTTACTACATGAAGGTAAGATGATCAGTCTTACGCTTCGCTGCCAGTCCAAGGTATCACAAGTGAAATATTAATAAGAAACCATATGTAAATAAATATTACATATTACGTAATAACTCACGTATTACATATTTTAATATGGATACGTCAAGTGGCCACTTAACCCAATGTAGCCAATGACAGGTCATAAGCCCTGTAAACGCCTACATAATCCACATTCGTTTCCAGAGTTGCTCTGTCTCTGTTGGTTAATAATATTTTAAAAAATATGTTTTAAGAAGCTCAAAAAATGGCTGTTACTAAGATTATTTACCAGTTACCGCAGTTTACTATTTGGCCGCAGGATTCTTTCCGCTTCGAATTGTCAGAATACCTTTTATTCATGTCTAGAATCTTAAAAGTGAAGGATTTTAGAAAGGTGAACTATCTTCCGACCATCGCATCGGATACCTCTATTTCCCCTACATATTCTGTCCTTCGAACGTTTTATTCTTTGAAGGGCGGGAGTTCTCAGAAACCCTCCGGAGATTTGGGCGGGAAATGAGAAGTAACCTTTTCCATAGATAAGGCGTTCGTTGTAAGAATCTTCGCGCCATTACGAACACAATGAGATGGTAGATTACGGTGCTAAATTCTGTCTGTGGTAATAAGGAATAGCAAAAATAATTATTTTTCATTGTAAGGTCTCAGGGAATATACATAAATAAGTTGGAGGTTGCGAAAATGTACGCAAAAAATTGAATGCGTGATGTAATTTCTTAAGTTACCGTATGGTAAATATAATTTTCTAATCCTCTTACACTAAAAACTCTTTACTGCTCACTTGTTCGTCCTCTCTTGGAGTATGCTTCTGTAATCTGGTCTCCTTCCTATGTAGGCCGTATCAACCATATTGGATCGGTGCAACACCGCCTACTCAGAAAAGTAGTTTGGATGATCGGTCTGGGGAGAGATGATTACACCTATGAAGATATGGAGTCAATGTTGAGAATCTCTAGTCTTCAAAAGCGTAGATCTAACATTGATTCCATTTTCATGTTTAAATAGCTAAATAGCATGATAAATGCACCACCTTTACTGACTCAAGTGACTTTCTGTATTCCAGTCCGTAGGTTGAGAAATAATGACGTGCTGTTCCTAAGTCACCACAAAACTAACTATGGTTTTCATGCCCCATTGTCTCGATTGTGTCGTATTGTAAACTCAAGACGGGATCTGGACTTCTTCGGTGTAAGTCTATCAAGATTTAAAAGTAGACCCGATCCTGTCTTGAGTGTGTCCACATTTGATTATATATTTGTCTAAGCTTCACCAATTTAATGTTCCGTCACTATTTTTAGTGCTTGTTATCCCTTTTATGCTTAACTATGTATTTAAAATGGATTTTTCCCTAAATAAATAAAATAAAATAAAATAATTCACAAATGCTAACTAGTTTAAAAAATCAAGGCATTAATTTAAATTTAAAATTATTTACAAAGTGAGTGGTTTTACTATGAAAAATGAAATAAACTTTTCCACTTGTTAAATAAATAACAGCTTTCGATTAAATAAATAATTGGGTTAATTTTAATGTTAAATTGGAAATGTCCTTTCAGTTTGTAGTTTGTCAGTGCCTTCATAACAGGACAGTGTAATTATGAATAATTGTAAAGATATTATCGCGTGTTCCAAAATGGCGAGGGTACGTAAATAATTACAAATTTTGAGGGAAACAATAGTACGATAATTATGAGTGTTTTCGAGGTTTCTTAAGAAAGAAAAAACACTCAATAATTCAGTAAAAGAATTCACAGAACTATTTTAAAGTGGGTTGTTTATTTAAATTTATCAATGAAAGAATTGTTATCAAATAAATAAGGCAACATTAAAAGATCATGTGAGGTTTTGGGGAAAAGGAACAATACACGTAAAGAAAATTGCGAAATTACTTTTTTACTTTAATTATTGTAAATTGTGACGTCTTAATCAAACACAAAAAAAAGTAAAATGTTACGAGCTACCAGCTCAATAATTATGCATAGCGTAATTTATTTTGAAAAAAATAAAGAAAATCTTATCAAATTTCCGACGTTTAATATCTGTCAGCTTAATTAATTTATTCATTCAAATGAATATAAATACATTTACAAAATATTTTACTGCTTAACTAGACCCTAGACCCGTTTTAAGGCAGTAGATATATAAAATTCACATACATGTTTTTTTTTCATACATTGACATAAAATTGACAAACATACCACAACAAATCGTACCTTCAGGACGAAAACGACGTAATTCAAAATACAATTTTTTTCGGAAAATTCCCAGCAGAAGTAAGTAAACACCATCGTATCTCTTCATATCAATTTCTTCTTATTTTTTATTCCTATAAATTTCCTAATTATGAACCTTTCTGTGTTAAAATATTTTTTTTTTTTTTTTTTTAAATGATATTTTTTCAGTCTTTTATGATGGTATGTCATTACAACTTTTTTTTAAAATTAGGTCGTTTTCGTCCCAAAGTAAATGTATTTTGCATTGTAATACGACCCTAAACGTTAGAAATGTATAGAAGCTTCTCGAATAGGTCGAAAATCGTGGATTGGCGCGGAATTGCCTAGAACAGCGTTTCCCAACCTTTTTCAGTCGCGGACCCCTAGGAAATCAAGCACAATTTTCAAGACCCTCTTAGTAAAAAAAAAAACAGCAATAAATTTTGGGAGCATTTACTTTATAATAGTACCTACTACAAATACAAAATTTAAAAAAAAAATAAAAATACGTTAATAATTAACGCACAACAGCAACACCAACACGGTTAATAGGGTCTTATCTTAACATTTATTCGCTAATATAAAAATATCCTGACCAGACTCTATTAATGTGAAGGTTGGTGTTGCTTTTTTAAAACTAAATTAATAATGTTTGGGTTGATGTTTCTACTCAGTTGTAGTCTCAGATCGGATTCTACTTGCAATCTATTTCTGTATTTGTTTTTTAGTGTAAACAAGAGCAGAGAATGCCTTTTCACATAGGTAAGCAACTAATGCACAAAATGGGTACTTTGCAACCATAATTAGTAAGTACTTATATAAATGTTTTAATCTTTTTAGATAGTTAAGAGCCTATAAGTGGACGTTATTTTTAGAAATTAATATAAATGTATGTCTGTTGGCTGTCCATAAACAAATATTTTTTTAAAAAAGTTGTCAAATGGTCCAGAGATGTGACTGCGGACCCCCATACATATATTCGCGGACCCCCAGGGGTCCGCGGACCACAGGTTGGGAAACACTGGCCTAGAACATTTCCGATAATACACGGAAACTTCTAGAACGATGTCCTTTTTATAAAAAGGTCATCGGTTGTCGCCGGGAGTTCGGTGATTCAGTACCAGTCGATTAGTTGAAAATAAACTGTGGTATAAAACGTAAAAAGAGTTTTAAAATAAATTTTAAAAAAATTTTGGTTGTCTGTAAAGTCGGTTTACGGACGATAATTTTACGTGATAACGTCATAAGAAAAAACATTGATGAAAAAAAGCATACTTTTATGAATCGAATTAAATCATTGTTTTGTATAATACAAAGTAGGAGTTAATTGAAAATTACAATTTAAATCCATAAATTATATTTTTTTTGCACTCGTTAATTTCACTTTCACTTTGTAGCTTGTGTGCTACTGCTGTCTCCCTTCTACTCGGACGCATGGGCCGATAGAGTGGAAGAGAGATAGATCCGTCACAAACCGAATGCTTAGGCCGATCGTGCCTCTCTATCTCTTGTTCCGCGCTCTCGCTTGCACACTCGGCTCAGGCGGAACGTGACAATAAGTCATGCTTTTTTGTGTGTGCAGCAGGCGTTCATCGATTTATTAGACGTTATCAAGTCAAAACATTTCAGCATCATCATATTTTAATGAAGTGCATGCTATTTTGAAGTCGACATAACCCACGTTTTTTAGAGCCTTAAATAAATTTTATGCAATTATTGAACCAGGTTATTAAATCAGGTAACAAACAACTTGTTTTACTGAATATTTATTTCGACCGGAATTCCTGTTTAGTTAGGAGACCCTTGTCTAAGTTTGACATGATTGTTACGTCAACTCTAGACCTATAACCCCTGAAAAACTTACACCAGTTAATGTAGTAAGCTACCTTAATCTAATTTCCTAAAGGCTGTCACCAAACTATCTTGCTCCTGTAATTATTATCACGCTAGAAAGTTCCCATCGATCCCATTTAGTTCATGTATATTAATTGTCACAAAATTTATACGTGATAGCGGAACACCTAACTCATGGTTTGTTTTTGGATATTTTAAAATTTTATATTTGAATTAATCTGTAATTACTCGTTATCTGTAATCTGGATATTTACTCGGTTAAAACAAAATGCCGCCTTTATAACTCCTGCATCACACCTGTTCTTCTCTATGGCTGCGAATCGTGGCACCTAACAAGGGCCCAAGACAGCAGAATACTAAGTTTTGAGAATAGGTGTCTTAGAAGAATTTGAGGTGTGCGGTGGTTTGACTTTGTAAGGAACACAGAGGTGAGGCAACGGACACAGCAACCCTTGGTATCTGCTGTCGTCCGGCGAAGGCGTTTCGGCTGGCTAGGCCATATACTACGTATGCCTCCCGAGAGCCGCCACCATGCTTGCCTATTTTACAAGGCATCAGGTTCTCGGCGTCCCGGTCGTCCACTGTTGACAATTCGTCGGCAGTTTGCGTCAGAGCTGCGGAACGTGGACTTGACTTGGGAGGATGCGCGGGAGCTGGCAGCCGATCGCTTGGCCTGGAGGCAGTTTTTGGATTCCATATGCTCTACATAGGGAGCGGATGTGGTGTAATGAAATGAAATGTAGTACCACTACTTTTCCTTATCCGCACTCAGTGGTGAATAGGGCACTGCATTGGTACATAAGTGCAATAAATTAATCTTGAATATCTTAACATTAAATTTGACAGTAGGCTGTTTATTAGTTTACACTTCCCATTTTTCCCTTAATTTATCTTGCTAGCTCTAGCTCCAGGGCACCCCAGGGAATGAAAACACCCTTTAATACAACCTTCCCCTGGTAAAATAACTTAGTTAAACCTTTCAGGCGCTAAATACCAACTTCAACACCCCCTTATTCCCTTTAACTTTCGGTTTTTTGTAATTACAAATGATCAAGATTCAGTGTACCAATGCAGTGCCCTATGCACCATTGGGTGCAGATACGGAAAAGCAGTAGTAGTAGTAAAATGTTCCGCCTCGTGCTGGATCCCTTTAGAATATTGTATAATTAAAAAATATTTCGTATTATGTGATACCTTGGACTGGCACTGAAGCGTAAGATTGATCATCGTGTCTTAATGTAATAAATTATCAAGATACACAGCACTTTGAGTACCAATGCAGTGCCCTACGCACCATTAGGCGGGGTTAAGTGAAAGTAGTAGATCAAATACTATTCTTACTTTATTCATCTACGAATCTGTTTTTCTATTTGGACTCTAGCGGTGTAAAAAGTAACTACAAATTTATCAGACCGTTGTGTCTGTACCGCCATCTACAGTCTTCTTCTTCTTTCTTCTTCTTATCAGCCATTGTTCGTCCACTGCTGGACATAGGCCTCCCCCATATTGGTCCACTGCTTTCTGTCCTGGGCCTCGAGCTGCCATCTGGATCCTGCAGTACTTTTGATGTCATCTGTCCATCTTCTTGGTGGTCTTCCTACAGGTCTCCTTGCAGCTCTAGGTCTCCAGTTCAGCAGGCGCTTCGTCCATCGGTCCCTCATTCTGGCGTGCCACATGTCCAGCCCATGTCCACTTCAGCTGGGAGATACCTTTTATGACGTCTATGACGCTAGTCCGTCTTCTAATCTCCTCGTTAGTGACATGGTCTCTTAAACTGTCTCTTAAATCTACAGTCTATACATGAAAAGCTTTCGATTTCGGCTGGTCCCTGATTTAAGGTGGTTGGTTTATCGTAGTTAACTGAAGAGGCGTTAGTAGTCATAAATGCGATAGGCATTTCGTTAGAATCTCGAGATATGATCCGATCGTTTAGCTCAGTGGATAGAGAAGCTGACCGGTGATCAGAAAGACCCAGGTTCAAATCCTGGAGCGAACAGTTATTTATTTTTCAAGTGATTTGATGAATGCACAAAGCAATTGTGATTTCGTTCTTTCTTTCTCTTGATGTGGTAGTTAGTCGAAAACCTAGTCTATACATTTGTATATTTTTGGTACACACTGTAATATGCATCTTATTTGGATTAATCGACAAAGTCTGCGGTTTTGAATTACTATAATTATGCACCACATTTGACTTAACAGAAATGTACACAGCACATGTACAAATACGTAAATATTCATATTAAAGGCAGAGCTAAAACTTGATTACAGAAAACAATTTCCATTATAAAGTTTCAGCATGTAAACATTAAACATTCGTTATTACTACAATTATTAACTTTTCAAAGTCAACTCCGTTTTGGGTACACACATAAAGGTTAAACAACTATGATGATAAGATTATAAGTTAGAGTTAAAGTTTAACAGACGTTGAATCTATAAAAAATAATAGTTTTCAATAAAAGCGATTTCACAAGAACTGCATTATGTATCCGATCATAAATTTCACAGGAATATGTTAGGAAATAAAAAAGTGGGTTAAAAAATATACCTTTGGGCACGTAACGTATATAAATGAATATTACATATAAAATTTGTTGAAATTCTTCTTCATTGTAATTCCTAATACACACAGGACACTACACTGATTGGTTAAGAATGGCTTCTCCATACAATCGTAGTCCTCGATTACGAATTTCACAGGAACATGATGGTAAACTGATTAGTAACACTGATATTATAGTAAGTTTAAAGCTTCGCCTTCTAATGTTTTATACTAGTAATGCACTATTTTACTGTAGCCAATCATCGACCAATTACAGTGCTAACTCACCGATACGAAGAATGCACGCACTGGCTAACAAGTATACTAACAATATTGATGTTTTTAACACAAATCTAGTGCATTTTAGGGAACAGTGTGTGGATGCCATCTCTGGCGGTAATGAATAGCTACCTACTGTGTAATCATTTAAAAATGTCTATGTAAAAGCTTTGCGAGCGTAAAATAAATAAAATAAATAAATACCATATTTTATCTCATGTTTTTAGTTTTATCTTCTTTTGTTTATAGTTTTATCTTTATAAGTTTTTATTTCGTTTAATAAACCAACCAATGACAGGTCTTAAGCCCTGTAAACGCCTAGATGAGCATATTACCTTCTAAACATCTCGTCTCTGTTGTCAATTATAGCAGTTAGCTCGTAAAGGGTATAATCCAGTTTTTGTCTACAAGTATTTGGACGCACTCAAAATGTTGTTTACATTTAACTTATTTTGAAATTAATTTAGTAAACCATTATCTCAGCAAACCACGAAATGTTTTATTTCGTAACATGATAAATCCCTTTTTTAAAACGTTTCCCACGCGTAATTTATACGGGAGCCAATCACAATAAAGAATTTCATTGACGGATATAAAAACTGACTCCCTTGAAAATACTTTTGATAAAATGGCGCCGATTTACGGGACATTAAAATGGCGCTCGAAATCGAAAAAAAGGCATAAAAACGCGGGAAAATTGGATTAAAATTAAAAAAAATAATGTTCTATTGTCCCATTTCAAACTGTGAATGATAAAACGTTTTATTTTTAGCTGTCAGGAATGAAGAAGGTATACAATAGCGTAATGAATGTTCCGGCTTCGATTAACGGTGAAAATCAAAACTAATTTTTCTTAAGCCTAGGTGTGTTCGTGACTTAATTTACTTTACGTTACTTTCTTTATTGGGTCTCCCCTTCATTATGCACTACACTGATTGGTTAAGAATATGCACTGCCGTTTCTCCATACAATCGTAATCCTCTATTTTCTGCCTGGAATTTAGCACTAGAGCAACGATTTCTTCACACGTTCTCGATATCGACCAGAAGCGTGTTTGTGCCGTCTTATTTTTTTATTTATTTATAAAATAAGAAATAAAAAAAATTTTTTTTTAAATATATATTTCCATATTTATATGAAAGATAAAATTTATGCGTATGTAATTATTATTCCGTTTCTTGTCCAAATTTAAAAAGAGCAAATTAAAATGGGAACATGACAAAAATACAAATTAATGTTTTATCCTTAAATCTGCTTACATTTTGTAATTTTTTGATTCACGTAGCCTCTCCAAACGATAGATTTAATATTTAAAATGCATTAAATTAATGTAAAATGTCTAGGTAGGTTCCTATGCGGAAAGGCCTCCTGTATAGTTATTTCGTGGTAGCAACACTTCACACTATACGGAGTTACCTATATGGCAACACCACTTCAAAAACAGGTTGCCAACTTTAGGAAAACGAAAAGATATTTTAAGTAAAGCTTCGTCAGAGGCCAGGGTTGGAAATTTAACCGTTTTTAAAAGGATTTTCCGGATGTATCCGACACTTCGAAACAATTATCACTTGTATTATTTTTTAACTTCTTTCTAGGGTAATACTGCAATTGAATTTTTAAAAAAACGTACGCATTCACAAGAAAAAAATATTCCTCTGTCCTCTTTTTCAATTATATTTAGAGCATGATGGCAAAATAAAAACAATTATACATTATTGAAGTAGGTATACATGAAATTGAAGAGAATAAATAAATTCTGATTAGTTTGGCAGATTTTATTGTACTGTCTATCTTTTCCATAAAAAAATAACAGCAAGTGAGCGCCCGCACCGCTGACTTGGTCCTATGTTATGAGTATGAGGCAAATCACGATTTTAAATGCCTTGCATTTGAATCTCACAAATAAAGAAAAAATTTTAAAATGTATTATTTTTACACTATATACAAAAAAAAAATATCATATCTTGTACCAACAGTTGACGACCCCACGCCACTTGTGAAGAGAATAAAATATAATAATACAGTAGTTAGGGGCGCGAAACCAGGGGAGCGCGAGCGGCACTGCGCTTTGTGTGAATTTCCTGCACTTTTCTAGTCCGCCTTTTGTTACGGAGAGAGACTCAAACGCGATACAAATTGGATTTTAGATTTCATGGCGCACTGACTCCAGCGACCTTTATACTTTATAATATATCGGACTATGCAGAACTTCAATAAAGTTATATTTCATTTCAGACTGCAATTTACCAATAAAAACTTTTTGTGAAGAAAACATTGATGAAAAATAGCATACTTTTATGAATTGAATTGAATTATTATTACTGAATTATCATTATTTTCTATAATACAAAGCAGGAGTTAATTGAAAATATTTTTTTTCCATAAATTATCATTTTTTTGCACTCGTTAATTCAAATATTTGTTTGCTTAAATTATACAAATTAATCACAAGTAACAATGTGCTATTAACAATTAACGAGTGAAAGAGAGATAGATGCGTCACAAACCGAACGCTTAGGCCGATCGTGCCTCTCTATCGCTTGTTCCGCGCTCTCGCTTGCACACTCGGCTCAGGCGGAACGTGACAATAAGTCATGCTTTTTCGTGTGTGCAGCCGGCGTTCATCGATTTATTAGACGTTATCACGTCAAAATGTCTGTTTTTTGGCCGTATCTACAACGTTACTCGCCCCCTTTTTCCCATACTTTAACATTAAAGCAATGATTTTTTCCCACATTTCAGATATTGACCAGATACGTGTTTGCATCGCCTTATTTTTTAAATGAATTTTATGAATATATAAATATGTTGTCAATTGTCAACTAACAAATTTAATTAGTATACGAGTGCCTGGTCGAGTTACCCGTAGTAATGCACTATTTTACTGTAGCCAATCATCGACCAATTACAGTGCTAACTCACCGATACGAAGAATGCACGCACTGGCTAGCAAGTATACTAACAATATTGATGTTTTTCAACACAAATCTAGTGCATTTAGGGAACAGTGACTGGATGCCATCTCTGGCGGTAATGAATAGCTACCTACTGTGTAATCATTTAAAAATGTCAATGTAAAAGCCCTATGGGCGTAAAAACAATAAAATAAATAAAAATGTCTTCTTTAACAAATAAAATATTAAAAAATAAAACGATGTAAACACGTATCTGGTCGATACATAAAATGTGTGAAAAAGTCATTGCTCCGGGGAGAAAATCGAGAAATACGTTTGTGGAGGAAGCGGCCGGGAGTCACGTGCTTGAAAATAGAAATGTGGCAGAGTGGGGATTTGAACTAGCGATCTCTATACTCAAAGATTACGACGCTACCACTCACCATCCGTTCAGTTGACGTAATCTAAATTTAATCCCATAAAAACATAATCTTATTCAAGTGGAATTTTATTACGACTTTAATAAATTAATCTATTGTGACGTAAAGAAAAAAAAAACCTAAAGTATTTGTTTAAAGAATTTATTTATCCATGAGTAGGTAGTTATTCTTGTCGACTTTCCCGGGTATCGGATGGATAAAAAAGTTTATCTTTTTAGAATGGATAAACCGGAAAGATTTATGGTGTAATAGCGTGCTAAAGTAACATTAACGACTAAAAAATGCATTTCAAGGGAATAAACAAAACTGACAATAATGGTGTTTGTTTTGTTTTTGTTTTTATTGTTTGTAATTATTCTTCGTTATATCTAAACATATTAGATATTTTCACGTGGTAGACATATACTATTATAAATAAGTATAAATTACGGCTAGAGCGATGGATTGTCGAAAGAATGCTCGTAATTTAAATAAAAAAATAAATAAAATACATTGTGCATTTATGTACATAAAAAAAATATTTCAGAATGTGCTATTTAAAAAAAATCCTATGATATTTTTGTTGCATATTTGAGAGTTAATCGTTTTTTAACGACTCACGAAATATCATGTAAATAAATATTTTTCACGTTGACCCCCTAGGGAAATCGAACCTGCGACCTCATGCACAGGATGATCAGTCTTACGCTTCAGTACCAGTCGAAGATATCACACACGAAATATTCATATGAAAATCACACTTAATCCCACAATGTAAGCATAGGGTAAATCACATGAAATTCCATGATGTGAAAGGGTTATTGTGAGTGTATTTCCAAAATGTATATTTTCAGATCATTAAAAATAACTATCCCGTACATTCTGAGTTTGTATGAATTCCCAACCCTTACGTACGAATTCAGATTAAATTTTTAATTAATACCTCCCACATGAAAACATTTTGGGAGCTCCCACGTCAGTAAATTGAAATACAAGGAATATAATCGTTCTTACCTAATGAATGTCAAAGAGACGGTAGTGCTTTTAATTTATTTTATCCACTAAAATCGTATTTTAAATAACACCCTGTCAAATTCACGCTATTTCGGAAAATTGTGTATGTCAATATACACGGAGTATTAAAACTCATGGTACCCGAAAATTGGTACATCTACATTATATTTGGAGTCGAATGTGTAATATAATAATCTGATCTTTCAAAAAAAGTTTTCTTCTAGTAAAAAGTTTCATCTGACGTAAACTGCCGACGAATTGTCAACAGTGGACGACCAGGACGCCGAGAACCTGATGCCTTGTAAAATAGGCGAGCATGGTGGCGGCTCTCGGGAGGCATATGTAGTAAAATATAACTTACTAACTAACAACCTAAACCCAAGGCATTTCCCCGTAGGGGTAGGCAGAGGGATAGAACGCCATACCACTCTGTCCTGAAACACTTATTTTGCTTCCTCTACATTCATACATCTTCTCATACACATCATCATCATCATACCATATCCGCTCCCTATGTGGAGCATATGAAAAATCACAAACTGCCTCCAGGCCAAGCGATCGCCGCTAGCTCCCGTGCATCCTCCCAAGTCAAGTCCACGTCCCGCAGCTCTGACGTAAACTGCCGACGAATTGTCAACAGTGGACGACCAGGACGCCGAGAACCTGATGCCTTGTAAAATAGGCGAGCATGGCTAAGGCTCTCGGGAGGCGCACGTAGTATATGGCCTAGCCAGCCGAAACGCCTTCGCCGGATGACAGTAGATACCAAGGGTTGCTGTGTCCGTTGCCTCACGTCTGTGTTCCTTACCAAGTCAAACCACCGCACACCCAAAATTTCTTCTAAGACACCTTTTCTCAAAACTCAGAAGTCTGCTATCTGCGGCTGCGGAACGTGGACTTGACTAGAGGCAGTTTGTGGATTCCATATGCTCCACATAGGAGCGGATATGGTATGATGATGATGATGGTGAAAAAGTTGCATAAGCATCTACGGGATTAAGTAAAATTGCACAAATTCTTATAAAAATTCGATTTTTCCATTTACTATAATTTGGACTAATTAAGTGATATTTGATAACAATTTTTTTTAAATTAATAGAAAAAAACCTACTTTCTATGTACTTAATTTTCTCGAAAACCATGTGTAAAATAAATTAAAAAATCTACAAAATCGACTTCTAATATGATGTAGATTCACTGGTTTCCCGCTTGTACATAGAGTTTTGTAACACGGTGTAGAAAGGTTTGGAGTACCAGCATAAGTAAACGAATTTAATTAATACGTATGTACATTAAGGTATAAATAAATTATACAAACATCAATTATGTCTTATAATTACTAAAGCTATTATAAAATAAACACATCTCAGTCCCTACGTCTGAACTCATTTATTGTTCTAGGACAAAAATATTGGAAATATTTCCATATATATTTAGGTTATATTTTTTACTAATCATTAACCACCTCAACAAACCAGAAGGCCCACAAACGCTTGGGTTTAAAAAAAATGCTTTTTTATTTTTGCGAACATTGAAATGTTTTAAGTCCAGCGTCTTTGCCATTACGCCACCGAGGCAGCCAAATGAATATCTGAAGAATTTCGATCAAAAATTCACTATAGGGGTCGTTTCCATAAAAAAATTAAAAAAATACACGCTTCCTAGGGTTAATTTCATAACACCACTTATTATCAAATTCCCCCGTCTAAAGACTGCAGCACTTAAACCAATACATGAAACGTGTGATGTAGGTGTCTAGTGATGACGTATATGCCTATTGATGACGTAGCGAGTGACATAGTGGGTAGTCTAGACACGGTAGTTTTTTCAAGTTTGGAATGTTACTTCTCTGAAATTCTTTTTCGAAGCAAAACAAGAATATTGGAATCATTTTAATTAAAAAAATAAATTTATGAGATGCTTTTTTACATTAAAATAAAAATGTATTTCGTTATGTACATTATCTGTAAAATTACTTCGAATTCTTTACGGGGAAGATAAAAATTATAACTGGAATTTATATCAAGATAATCAGCATCTATACGTTATGATCAAGATAAACTGCACTTGGTGTTGGGTACCAATGCAGTGCCCTATGCACCGGTGGGAGTGGATAAGGGAAAGTAGTAATAGTAGTAGAAAACATAAGTTTTTAAACATAATTATAAGTTACCTACACGTGCTTAAAAGCTTTTGAGTTCGATCACAGGGGCTTAACCGTTAAAAGTAAAAACATAATAAATTATTATGTTGTCCAGTAGCTCGATCACAGATCACTATCGACGCGGTTATAAGCGACGTGATAACGATTTCTTACCATGGATGTTTAACGTTTTCGCGATCACAATGGAACACGCGTTAAAAGTTATCGATCGGGATTATTAAACGAGCGCATCAAGTCGCGAGCCCTTTCCCGAGATATATATTCTTCGCACATATCTTCATTCAATCTTTCTCGAGTGCCGTATTGCATTTAGCCGGCGTTTAACAAGCCAAATATTGAGGAAAGCAGTCGACATAATAAACAATCCGACACGCGCGTTGACTTTCTTGATTTGACGTTTGACGTTTGGCCTCGATATTTATTATCATCTATGGTGCTCGGCAACGCGAACGTGGTATGACCGTATGTTCATTGTGATCGGTCAAATGGTTAGCGTTAGCACGTGGTTAGCACGTTTTTAACTACGTCGATAGTTATCTGTGATTGAGCTCCAGGGGATCTAGTTGGACTAAAAGTCGCATGCGACATTTCTGAATGGCGAGTGATTTTGTACCATAGATCAATCGCCATTCCAACGTGTCGTATACGACTTTTAGTCCAGCTACCCCAGTTACTCACAAACATTAAAAACCAATTATGTGTCATTAGAAAAACAAATACAAAATGCTTTTACTTAACTCCACTAGGTATTAACCCCCTTGTTACGGTGTAATTAATCTCATTAGGATACCAAGCACAAGGTTGCGGGTTCGATTCCTGACGGGATAAATATGAAGTTTTCGGATATTATTGATATCTCAACAGAGACAGAGAAACTCTGGAAACGAATGTGGGTTATCTAGGCGTTTACAGGGCTTATGACCTGTCATTGGCTGGGTTATAAATTTTCATTTCAATGCAATTTTTCACATAATATAAGCGTAATACTGATCATCTTGCCTGTAATAGGTAATCAAGATTCACTGCACCACTGCATTGCCCTATGCACCATTATGTGCGGATAAGGGAAAATAATCATTAGAATATTATTAAAATAATACTACTAGTAATACTACTGGTATTCTCCCTTATTCGCACCCAATGGTGCATAGGGCACTGCATTGGTACACCAAGTGCAGTAAATCTTGATCATTTGTTACATGAAGGCAAGATGATCAGTCTTACGCTTCAGCGCCAGTCCAAGGTTTCACATGAAATATTTTTATAATATTAGAATAATATCTACCTTTTGACTACCGTGGATGAGGCCGCGTAGGATTCAAACCCCCTACATGAAATATTTATTTACATGTGATTTTCATATTAATATTTCTGTGTGAAAAAAAAACACCTTGGACTGGTACTGAAGCGAAAGACTGATCATCCTACCTTCATGTAATAAATTTATCAAGATACACTGCACTTGGTGTAGGTAACTAACGCAGTGCCCTATGCACCATTGGGTGCGGATAAGGGAAAGTATTCGTGGTAGAACAATACCAGAAATAAATATTATTGGGTACATTCGTAATTTTAATATTAATGTAGACTTTTGGATCATTAAATTCGATTAAATATATTAGGAAACGGCATAAAAAGTTATTTAACCACCTCAGCAGGCCAGGAGGCCCAATAATAGAGGAGAACAACGTCACAAACACCCAGGATTAAGATACAAATGTACTTGATGTACCAGTCCAGTGCCCTAAGTAATATTCGTACCAGATAAGATAAAGTATAATTACAGTAGTAATAGGTATTCGACGAAAATGCAAGCCGTTTTGGAAACAGGTCGTTTGTACTTGATAAGACTGGCGATGGAGTTTGATTTCCCAAGGGAAATAATAATTCACAGTTCGAGGTTCGCCTCTGTCCGATTTTCCTTACAGGTATTTAAGACTGCATTCTCCACTGGCTGCACTTTATAGCCACTGCATTATTCTACTGCATTGTACCAGTATTGTCTTGTATCTACAATTTAATAAATCGAGTCGCTTGACATCAAAATCGGACGTTATGTATGGATTTTGTATCGATGTAGCCAGAATTACAGTAGTTGAAGATTTGGATTGAATTAAAGACATTTCATTTAATTGGTTTTTATAACAGTGTTGCTATTTTACTAAGCATTATTCGCGATTTTGTATTTTTATGGGAGTTGGATCCTGAAAAAGACTTAAATTACAATTTGACATCTCAACAGAAACGAGACATTTCAAATTTGTAATACATCAAGTGGGAATGTTGTAATACATCAAGTGGCCACTTAACCCAGCCAATGACAGGTCATAAGCCCTGTAAACGCCTAGATATCCATATTCCCTTCCAAATTTCTCGTCTCTGTTGAGATGTCAAATTGTAATTATAAGCCCGTAATGGGTGAAATCCAGTTTTTGTCTACAAGTATTTGGACACACTCTAAATGTTGTTTATAAAACTTAAATTTGCTATTTTACGCTAAATAAAGAATTAGGTATGTATCTTTTGGTGATAATTAATATTTATATCTATATATATACAATAAATTATAGCACACAAGAAATTCCTAGATTTAGGAATCGTACTTTGGGAGAAATTTTAATTTTAAATATTCCAATAATCCACCTCGTTATTAAAAATCTTTTTGTATTGGCGTTGGATAATCTCTTGTGTCTTATCGAATAACCCAACCTAACCCGTCTACAGTAGACTAGTTCCTTTCGTGGGAAGGAAGAGATTACAGATAGATACGTCAGGAGTTAGAGGGTGAAGTAATCGTTACTCAGAATTAGAACTGGTTATTGGATAAGAAAATCACACTAAAATCCCAAAATACTTTTCTAATCACTACTGAACTATCGGTAGAAATTCATTTACCGATAGAACGAATTATTATAAATGGTTTAAGGTATATTTGACTTAAAAAATACACAAAAAAGTCATCGATCGAATGTCTTCATCATTGATTCCACAAACTCCTCCAGGCCAAGCGATCGGCCGCCAGCTCCCGTGCATCCTCCCAAGTCAAGTCCAAGTCCCGCAGGTCTGACGCAAACTGCCGACGGATTGTAAACAGGGGACGACCAGGACGCTGGGAACCTGATGCCTTGTAAAATAGGCAAGCGTGGTTAAGGCTCTCGGGAGGCATACGTAGTATATGGCCTAGACAGCCGAAACGCCTTCGCCGGATGACAGTAGATGAGGTCACCTCTGTGTTCCTTACAAAGTCAAACCACCGCACACCTAATATTCTTCTAAGACACCTTATTTTCAAAACTCAGATGTCTGCTATTTTGGGCCCTGGTTAGGTGCCACGGTTCGCAGCCATAGAGGAGAACAGGTGTGATGCAGGAGTTATAAAGGCGGAATTTTGTTTTAACCGAGTAAATATCCGATCTCCAGACAGCTTTCATACTTTTGAATGCGGCGCCCGCTACTCCAAGCCGCACTCCCAGTTCTTTCTGAACTCTGCCGTTTTCTGTCATGTACGCTCCCAGGTATTTGAAGCTTGACCCTTTCGATGACGAGATTGATCACATTGCCTTAATTTTAAACAATTATTAAGATACACTGCACTTGGTGTAGGTACCAATGCAGTGTCATATGCAACATTTCGCGGGAAAAAGGAAAGTATTAGTATTTCCAATAGCTACTCTCTATGTAAGTATGACCGGGTACAATAATAATATGTATAGTTGATTTAGCGTTATAAAGACGGATTTTATTTTTAACCGAGTAAACATCCGATCTCCAGACCGCTTTCATAATCAGATTGCTAAATGCGCCTAGAATTAACTCATCTAAACGAGGCCTCAGTTTAGATTGATTTGTTTCTCCATAGTTAACAATGTATAGCTATAGGGTGTTGGGTGTACTGTACTGTACAGTGGACATGGTATTCTGAGAAAAAAATCCTTATAAAGTTTTTTGATCCGGGCATTTTTAATAATTAATTTTAAAAAAAGTATTAATAAAAAGCGACTATGTAATACTGGCTTCTGTTTGAAAAATGCTAGCGGTGGCGGGTGGCGGTGGGCGGGGAGGAGTGGGGGTCCGCTCTGGTCACCGAACGCCTTGCCTGCGCGGACATTCAAAATTCGAATTTCATATCTGAAATTGGTGCAGGTCACGTGGTGTTAGCCAGTTCAAAAATGGACGGTATTACACGCGTGAATTTTTATTCATATTTTAATCATTTTTTTAAGAAATTAGAATTGAGTTTTTTTGAAAAACTTTATTAAGATTTTTTTCTCAGAATATCATGAATAATCACCCTCTGGAGTTTCGCGGTCTCATCGTGGAAACGGTGTATTTGTTTTTCGATTTTGAAAACGCAAACCCTCTATCTTTTTTACAATTACTATGGCCTATTCAGATACGAAATTTCATATGTGTACAATGATTTTAACTTTGCCGACGAGGCCTCAAGTTCAAATTTTTAAAATAATAATCAAGACACCCTAATATATATACTCGTAGCATGATCGTACTGTGAAAAGTTGGGGTAATATCACACGCGGGCATGAGAAGATGTATGAACGTGGAGGAAGCAAAGGAAACGTTTCAGGATAGAGTGGTGAAGTGTCCTATCCTCTCTGCCTACATCTTCGGGGACATGGCGTGACGGTTGTATTTGGTTATCGGCAAAGAAAATAATTTAAGACATTATGGATGAAGATGTTACACAGCATACTTTTAAATATGTAATTTTTTAAAAGGGCGAAGGGTTGAATAACTTGTTTTATTATTTTACTGTCAAACTAAACTAAAGTATAGTGGTTAACGCGTTGATCTACGATGCATGATTCCTACTGAGATTTTTCACATTACTATTTCATATGTGATACCTTGGACTGGCGCCGAAGCGTACTACTTAATCTTAATATTATATTGCCCTCACGCATTATACACGGCAATTGGTGTACTAACGCAGTGCCCTATGGACGATACGGTGTAGATAAGGTAAAGGAAGGAAGGAAGACCATAGTTAAAGATGACAAGATATATTGCTGCAAAAACAATTATTACTCACGGTGATGTCAAACTGATCTATTTAACTATCTCTTACACTTTGTATTTTAGTATAAATTTACACATGTTTTAACTAAAACGTCACATCAATTAGTGATGTAATAAATCCTCCCACAATAGTCTAAGTTCTAATACAATTTCCGTAGAAGCTGTAGGTGCTAATGCTAGCATGCGTAAATTCATAAGAACATTTTGAACAGTAAGGGGTGGGTCGTAATTTTCTCTTAAATTGTTGTCTGTAACTAGAATGAATGCTAATTTTCTAGGGGTTATTGGACCCTTAATTTAATCAACATACCACTGTGCTAAGACAAAGTATATTATGTACTAATAAGAATAATTGTACAGGGTTGGTCAAAGAAATGGTGTACCTACTTCGACATTCTAACATTGACATTTTATTCATAATATTTAAGATAGAAAACTATTAATTAGCGCGATGCGGATTTTTAACGTGAGTTAGGGCACAGCCGAATATGTATATTTATAAATGGTTCATTTTGTAATTATACCCTTTGAAGGATCCGTTGCTTGCAGGGTGCCAGCTTGCACAGCGCGAGCTTAAACTGTACAACCCACACAATTTAACCTTAAAAGTACTGTGTTGGAAACGATCCACGGCATCCGATGATGTACCTAACCTCGGGATACCTATACAAAATGTTGATTCATAACTTTTACGATTGTATTTTTAATATTAATGTTTTTTTTATCAGTGTGTAGTTAGTATCTCTGTCTGTCATAATAACTCCTTTTTAAATTGATTTAAAGCTGAAACACGCATTAAGAAAATAATAAAGTTCTCTGTTTACTGCATTATACACAATGTTCGTATTAAATTTCTGAAACATGCAAGTAAAAAATATATTTTAAGTAATTACCTACAATTTTTATTTGTATCAAATATCTTTCTTCCGTTGTTAAAAGGTTTGATTGAAGATTAGCGAAAATTCCATTGATATATTTTGATCATTTACGGAGATATGAATTATTTAGTGAGATTTTGGTACTGAGTCAAGCAACCCTTCGAGGAGAATCATGCCGCTTTTTTACTCAGGAATAATTATTATGTACGTTTTGCATCCATTCTTAAATCAGGGGCTGCCAAAGTGGTCGATGGTATATGATTGGGGGTCGATTCGATCTAGGGGATAGATTGGGGTCATGGAATACCTAACGAACTAACCATCACGCAATTTCGCAGAAGGGGGAGGTAGAAAGAACAACGCTATATCACTCCGTCATGGTACACTTCTTATTTATTTATATTTTATGTTGTGCACACAGTGCTATGTTTTGTACAATGAACTAAGAATTTTCAATTTGAGGTAACATATACAACATAACTCCAACAACACAATGTACAGGACAACACAATGTACAAGACAAATTTCTGAAGACGTGAAGTGAGCAAACAATAGTATACAAAGTGGTTAAGTTATGTCATGTGTATGTTGTGTTGTTGTGTGTGTGTGGAGTGTGGTGTATGTGTTGGGAAATCTGAATATTTTAACGCAGGAGACGATAAGTAAAGAGGATACCGCCGTCCTGGCAAACCGTCGATGACCATTACGCTTCTTTCCTATTCATAATTATGAATCTTCTTACGCTTTTACGCTTCTTTCCTATTCATAATTATGAAGCATCTTAGAATATGGATCCCCAATATAGAGTCCCCACTATTCTGTTTACATAGATAAAATCGAATCGATACAAGCCAAATTCTTAAGAACTCTTGCCTATAGATCTGGAGCGAGTCGCAGATTACACAACTATAAAGATCGATTACATTTTTTTAAACTGGACAGTTTAGAAAAAAGGAGAAAAGTAATCGATCTCACTTGCTTGCATAAAATTATAAATAGTCACCTTGACACAACGCTAATAAGTGAAATCGGTCTGCGTGCCAACTTACGACTGCGTAATCCAGACATTTTCAGAGTTGAGCGCTTTTCCTCCAATACAGGGTATTACAATCCTCTCTCTCGTATGTGCAGAGAGTACAACGTAATACACAGGGACAGCACTGAAGGTATGGACATCTTCGGAAGCTCCGTAGACGGGTTCAAGAAAAGGTTGTTCTTGAAATATGTGTGTAATCACTCTTGCTTTTATATTTACTTAATCATTTTATTTACTTATATTCATATTTACTTAATCATTATGTTTACTTATATTTATATTTACTTAATCATTGTGTGTATGTCACTCAATTAAGCACGATGTGAACAATTTTAAAGGGCGATTGGTCTACCTAGGCATATTTAAAAATATTTTTTGTATTGTATTTTTATCCCTTTTGTCTGTTATTGTTCCTAACAAAATAAAATAAAAAATAAAAAAAAAATAATAATTAGCAATGCCACTGTTTTCTACATTTTTTTTCCATAAGCAATTTTTTTTTTTGTCTGTTATTAATGAAGATAGAAGTGACTTGGTTGAAGTGGAAATGGGCGGTCACATAGCCAGAATGACGGACGACAGATGGACGAAACGCGTTCTGGTGTGGAGACCGAGGAACCAGAGGCCTCAAGGACGTCCACCGATGAGATGGGTGGACGACATCAGGAAGTCTGCTGGAAGACAATGGATGGGGACGGCGCAGGATCGGGAGGAGTGGAGACGGCAAGGGGAGGCCTATGTCCAGCAGTGGACCTCAACGGGCTGAGATGATGATGAATGAAGATACGATTTTTCAAAGATCCATATTTCAAATACAGCGCCAAATACCACTATGTACTAAGTGCGTCATTTTTGCAGGAGTGACGTCATAAAACGGGTGTCTGACGGCGCGGCGGTAGGTGGTATTTCTCCAGCTAGTAACAAAACTGTCAAAAATCTATGCAAACTGACGCGGGACGCACGGCCAGAGCACAGATAATATGGCGGGAAAACGTCCGTTACGAGGCGTGGGGCTTAAAAAAACGGAAACCGGAACGGAAGTCATATAAGGGACACCCTAACACTACACGTTAGGGTGTCCCTTATATGACAATTTTTATTTTTTTTTCGATTTTGAAAACGCATACCCTCTATCTTTTTTGCAATTACTATGACCTATTCAGATACGAAATTTCATTTGTGTACAATGATTTTAACTCGTGCCGACGAGGCCTCAAAGTTTTTAAAATTAGAGAAATTCCCTTCATGTTGTATGAACACATGTTGCAAGTCGGCACGGGTTACTGTACTCCAAATGAACTGAAATTCTCTGAACAAGTGCTATAAAGCAAAACAAAAGAAAGTGGGCCCTATGCATTAAAAATTAATCAAGTTGAAAAATAAGGGACACCCTAGTAGGGTGAAAACAAAATAAAGTATGGGACCAAAAAAATTTTTTTCGATTTTGAAAACGCATACCCTCTATCTTTTTTACAATTACTATGGCCTATTTAGATACGAAATTTCATATGTGTACAATGATTTTAACTCGTGCCGACAAGACCTCAAAGTTTTTCAATTTTAAAAAAATAATACTTAAGTTGAAAAATAAGGGACACCCTACTACACGTAGATGCAAGGAGTGACGTGATTGTTTTCGGTTTTGAAATGAATATTATTTTCAACATTTTTTATTTATTTTTGCCTGCATTTTTCGAGATATTTCATCTTACTTCAAAATTTTTACATATTTGCGATTTACACGAAAACATTTTAAAATTTAATTCCGGGTATTCGGAATTCCGGCCCAATTCCTCATTTATCCCAGCACTTTGATTATTCCAACTTTTTCCAAGTACAATTTGTTTGTACTTGATCATGCCATGTCTTCCTCGGCTTTCCTCGACACCTTGCATTATAAACTTTATTTTAGCCATTTATTCGGTTCGCGTAATCGAACCATCGCCATCGTAAAAGCCCTTTATAAATTATGCCGATATTGTTTATCTAAGCCTTGCATTCTGCTTTAATTACGAAATTTGCGTCTTCAGCCATTATTTGTCAGAGATATTGCATTTCAACTGCATTCAGTCTACTGATCAAAGAGAATTTGTAAATACTAGTTTAGACGTCCACAGTGTTTACAATTTTCACTTGGAATATTGTTTGTAATATGTATTATTATATTATTTTAGTCACCTGGCCAGTTGGTGGCCAATTGAGTAGTACATTAAAACGAGAGAGAGTAAAACAGGTACTTACGTTTTTACAATGGTCGTTTATTCACAAAAACTAACTACTGATGCTAAACTTAACTAACTGCAATATGAATGAAAAAGAAGGGTGAAAATGGTTAAAATAAAAATGATTTTGTATTCTCAAAAGTTGGCGGGAATAATATTCCTTAGATACGCGTGCGATCACGAAAGGGGCCGAAAGGATTCTCGTCGTAGTTCGTTCGCGCTCGTACGTGTCGTCAGTCGTCATCTTCGCGCGCGTGACGTCATTGTTTCCCGCCACATTATGTAGTATGCATTATTTCGCCGTATTAGTTACATTACAGTATTGAACTAACACAGAGATTTGTCAATATTAATATTATGGCTACTATTCTGGTAGCGGATTCGATTCCCGTAGGGGGTCAACATGAACTATTTATTTACATGTGATTTTCACATTAACATTTCACGTGTGGACTGGTACTAATGAAAGCCCCACCACCCTTTCCCTAGACTGCTTTAAAGACTATTGAGTCTTTTTTCAGTCCAGCCAACTCTACCGATTTTTTTCAACAAGCTAAACCGCGATTTTAAGATTGTTAGTGTGATAAAAATACGGATGAATTTACGATTATGTACGCGAACAATATCTTTCATTGTACCCCTACCACTGTCTCGGCTTATGTATTATAATTGTCATTGTTTCCATCACCCAAACCAACCAGAGTCGGGCCCAAATTAACAGTAGTAGGGATATGTTAGTTTCTACCCCGATCATTATTTATTAGTAATTACAACCACCCGTGTGGAGACCGGTATCCCGCCTCGCCAGGCCCCCCATCCCAGACATCCACCCGTGCATCCGCGGTCAGGGTCTCAATGGAGGGGATTAAGGGAAAAGAGGGGGGGGGACAGAACGCATGTGTGCATCTCACACACTATCATCCTATCTGGCAGACACTATTTCATAGTCCCCTGCCGTACCTTATCACAATACCTATCCAAAGACCATCCTACCCTCACAAAAGACGCAATACAATTGAGTTGAGGGGTGGGATATAATTTGAGACCTCCACGCACGCACACACAAACAGCCCGGGACGGGCCGCCCCTGCGTGCGCACACCAAGTCCCCCCGGGACTACCCCACTAAGCAATCTATTAGTTCTAGATACTTCCTTTTACGGAGCGAAACGTGCACAAATGCCAGTTCAGTCCATGTCCCTTCACAACCTATTGTTCTACTTATGCAGACTCTACTTCTACCTTTTTAATGTGGCCTGGTACTGACTTATCATCTTACCTTCATGTAATAAATAATCAAGAATTACTGCACTTGTTGTACCGATGCAGTGTCCTATGCTCCATTGGGCGCGGGTAAGAAAAAGTAGTAGTAGTAGTACCTAGTAGTATTCTGGGTATCTAGTAGTTAATAAAACATACAAATATAAAATTTTTCTTCATGATACCCAATAAAGGATTAATTAATAATAATCCTAAAGCACAAATTACCATCTTCGCAAGATGGCTGACTGGCGGGGCTTAAAGTTTTCCAGGAAATGTTATTTAAACTAGCAAAGAAAGCTCTCCTGGCAAATAAGTCGAACGACAAGAAGCCTCTCGTGTTTTCTGTAGTTGGAAAATATCTGAACTTTCAAGAGCTTTCGTTTGTAATGCAAAAAGCTCCAATTGAAAGTAATTTAAAATTCTTTACAAGCCGATCTCAAAGTTTGTAAGCAAATTTTAAATGCGCTGTACTGCTATTGGAATAATTAAATATTTAATTTAAATACTGGGAAAAGAAATAACGGAACAGCCAAATATTAAATTTACGGCTAATTAAAAATAAATTATAATTATTATACAACATTTTGGGTCGTGTTCAAATACTTGCACACAATTCTGGATTTATCCCAAGACGGGAGTAGGTATATATTTTATTTTTATATCCCTACAGAGATGAGGTAGAATTTTTTCAAATTCAGGAATATGGATATTCGAGCGTTTACAGGGCTTATGACCTGTCATTGGCTGGGTTAAGTGGCCACTTTATGTAGGTACTACAACATTCCCCATTCCGCTTATTAGCGAATATCCACACCAGGTAACATTTTTGATTTTGTATTTACGCTACGAATCAAGAATCATCCACCAGCGAGTTGAACGCGCCATCTATGCATTGATATTAAAGTTAAGTATTTTTTTTTATTAGCAGATTACTTTATTTATGTAGTTAAGACTTTTTTTTCGAGTTAAATTAAGTACTAGTAATCGCCTGCAGATGACTCGTCATGACAGGTCATAAGCCCTGTAAACGCTCGAATATCCATATTCCTGAATTTGAAAAAATTCTACCTCATCTCTGTAGGGATATAAAAATAAAATATAATTATTATTTTTATCTTATTTATTTAACCACCTCAACAGGCCAGAAGGTATATTTAATGTATCAGGTATGTTTAATGTACCTGGTATGTTTAATGTATGTAGTAGGTAATGTTTTTTTAATAAATATAAGTACCATCTTTCTTCTTTTTAAATAGTCGAGAAATTTCTAAAACAGATCCGCAATAGAGACAATTTATTTGTGAAGACTTTTAGTGGGTATGTAATGAATCACTCTTGAAAAGATAATTCAGAGAGATGCCGGAAGTGTCTTCTGACTAACGTCTCTCGGTTAGTAAAACGGTATACCGGTATATAAAGGTTCTTAAATATATTGAGATAAGGAACATTTTTTTGGTAAAAATAAAATCCTCAAGTTTAAAATTGTAATAGGTATATATAGGGCTATTATAGGGCCCAAGATAGCAGACTTCTGAGTTTTGAGAATAGGTATCTTAGAAGAATTTTAGGTGTGCGGTGGTTTGACTTTGTAAGGAACACAGAGGTGAGGCAACGGACACAGCAACCCTAGAATTGACGCCGCGTGGTTAGAGCAATGGTTGCCACGCGCGCGCGGGTTCGATTCCCGACGCGGTCACCATGAAATATAAATAATATCAACGTGATATTTTACATAAGACTGATCATCTTCGTGCCTTCTTGGTACAAATAATCATTTTTTACTCACGGCACTCGATGTACTAGCTCAGTGTCCTATGCACCATTTGGCACTGCATTGGAACACCAAGTGAAGTGACTTTTGATATTTTTTTTATGACATGAAGGTAGGACGATCAGTCTTACGCTATTACACATGAAATATTAATATGATATAAAACCCATGTCAATAAATATTTCACGTTGACAAACGAGGAATCAAACCCGCGATCTCATACCACGAGGCGTACAATTTAAAAAAAATTCCAACTTATTCCAACAGTCAATTCTTCAATTAAACTATTTAAATGAAACGTTTTTAACTACTTTTACGTTAAATTCATTTAAATAGTTTATAATAAATAGCTAGGTACAAAGTGAGTGCTTCTAACATACATTTCATCATTCTTTAATTCTTCAACCTGCTAATACATAGAAATAAGGGCTAAAATCATTTCAAAAGATAATATTATATTCAAGGAATTCATGACAAAGATAAGATAATCCTTTATAACCCTATTGTAATTTAATGTGCTATAAGCTAAGTAGCTATTAGCATTTTTCCAACATTCAGTGCCTAGGATCATGTTCTATTAAACCATTAAGATAAGTCGAGTACAAAGTATTTTCCCACAGGGATGTGCGGTATCTTAGAACTATCGACAATCGATTGCGGTTATGAAAAAAATATTGAAATAAAAATATCACGAGTACCAAACTAAACTCACACTAAAAGTACATTATTTGGGTAAAAAAAACTGCGAAATTATTTGTTTAATCTTTTATTAAAGCTTCCTAGATTGAAAATATATATTTCAAACAAAACCTTAATACATTATTAAGAAACAGTAGCTGAAAGCTAGATAAATAAATAATTGGTAGCAGGTGAAATCCGAAAAAGAAACTCTATTTTGCAATAATATATACATGGTGTAACAAAACTCGTAGTACAACACGAAAACTGGTGAATCTATATCATGTTTGGAGTTGAATGTGTTATATGACTTTTGAATCTGAGTTTAAAAACTCTTCTCATAAAAGCTTTTATAAGTATGGCAAATCAGTGAAATTGCACAAAATCTTATTGAAATTAAGTTTTTGCTATTGTTTTCTTTATGGATAGTATTAATTTGACTAAATAAATGATATTTGATAACAATTTTCAAAAACTTCCCTTAAAAAAATCAACTTCTTAATCAATTTTCTCGATAACTATGGGTAAAACCAATAAAAAAATTCCACAAAATCGACTCCAAATATGATGTAGATTCACTGGTTTCCCGTTTGTACATCGAGTTTTGCTACACGGTGATATTCGTCTAGAATTGATATTTATAAGAATAGAATTGATAAGACGCTGCACTCATGATACGAGGTTCCGTGTTCGATTCCCGGTGAAAACATAGAAATCAAAAGTTATTTTTCTCAAGCCTTGGTGTTTGTAATGTTGTCCCCTCTGTTATTGGGGCTCCTGGCCTGTTGAGATGGTAAAATACATAAAAATTAAATTAAATTTAAAAAATATCGATTTACATCGCCCGTCCCTATTTTCCATCAGTGACACTTAGCTCTAATGGAGTGTTGTACTCTCTCATTGTCTTTTCAAAGTTAGAAAAAGAAAGGTAACATTGTTGTCTGAATTGATATTTAATACCCAAGTTAACTATAAATAAATAAAGTTTTTTGAAAATCCTGACGTAAGCTCACTAATTTATCTTTTACCTTTTTTGTGTTCAATAAATCATCTCTTACAAGTTAAATATTGTTGAAACAATAAAATATAATTATAATCTAGCTAATTTGCCCCAGTATTTGTATAATAGGGCTGGCGCATGGCGTACACACTCACACTTTTTTTACCTATAACTATTAATTTTTTCACTTAAAAAAAAAAATACAATATACTGATTTTGTAGTAAATTAAATGTTCTACAATTTTAGTTATGAGCATTTTTTTATCGTGCGAGGTACGGTTTACGAGGTGTAAGTCCGTTTCCGAGGCAAAAGATGTTGACAGGGAAAAAATCAGTAAAATATGTGATTTTTCAAATGAGATTATTTCGAAAACTATAAGAGATACTAAAAAAAATTTAAAGAACCAATTTTATAGAATATTTAGTTTTCTATTACGTTTTTAATACAACTATTTTTGGTTGGGTTAAGCGTTTTTGAGTTTTTTTTGAAAAAACAAAAAAAAAGACCCATTTTTTTCTAGTTTTTTTGAAAATCCTGACTTAAGCTCACCTCCTATTCATCCGGACTTTTGATGCAACCTTCCCTGGACATCACTGAACAACATAAAAAAAGAATCAATAACATCCGAATTAGTTAAGGCAAACGCTTAGTTTTGGGGTAATTAGACTGGGCTATAAAGAAAATAATCGTTCACCCCGGGACTGGAACCTGGGTTCATCTCATTACTTTGTCCACTAAGCTAATCGACCACCTTTCCTCTTCATAATCATCATTCCATATCCGCCTACAAACTGCCTATATGCTAATGGATCGCCCGCTAGCTGCCGTGCATCCTCCCTAGTCAGGTCCACGTCCCGTAGGTCTGATGCAATCTGCCGACGGATTGTCAACAATGGACGTGCAGCACGCCGACAACCTGATGCCTCGTAAAAAATGCAAACAACAATAACTTTTACAAACAACATTTTGAGTGTGTCCAAATACTTGGAGACAAAAACTGGATTTCACCCATTACGAGCTAATAATTACAACTCGACATCTCAACAGAGACGAAAAATTTGGAAAGGAATATGGATATCTAGGCGTTTACAGGGCTTATGACCTGTCATTGAAACTATAATAAAAATTTCTCGTTTCTGTTGAGATGTCAAATTGTAATAATAACTTTATTGAAAAATAACTAGTGCTCATACTTTGATGGATTATTTATTTATGTATTTAATTAATTCAATGCCTAAAATCTTATATAACAGGTGACCTTTTTCATAAATTTTAGGGATTATTGACCTTTTTCATAAATTTAAGGGATTATTGATTTTCTCGAAAACTATGGGTAGAATAAAAAAATATTTTTTTTAAATCAACTCCAAATATGATGTAGACTCACTGGTTTCCCGCTTGTACATCGAGTTTTGTAACACGGTGAATTAAGTATGAATAAAATTATTCGTGTCATTACCAAGAATACATTTTAATTTTCCATTAACTAATGTCCATTTTCTGCCTTGCCCAAAATTCAAATTATTTGTAACAATGATTACATTGAATTAAGGGTATTTAATACCAAGTTTATTCACCATTCTGATGAAAAGAACGTAAACTTGCTGCTTCAGTTGCTGTCTTTCAGAGCTGAGGACAAAGCTGTCCTACAAATTGACTTTCCAAATAAAGTTCCCTGCGATATATCGATATACACAGCATTTTCTGGATAAACTGTAAATAATGAGATATGTGGAAAGTTTTCCTGTTATAACTTCATATTGTTACTTCTTCTGTCGGTAGTTTCTCCAGTAAAGAGTTATGCCTTTTCGTGGAAATAACAAGCAAATAATCGCTAGAATCGGAGACTTGGGACCAATGAAACCATAATAAACTTATTGTTGGATTGCGTGTTCCTTATGCTCTACACAGGATATGGAATGACGGATTCTAATATCAAATACATAGTGTATTATTTCGAATGCATTAAGTTTTAAAAAGCGGTTGGGGAGATGATATGTAACAACAAAAATGTTTTTTTTTTCATTTTAATGGACTTTTTTATATACACCTCACTTACTCCCATTTGCATTCTAATTACAAATTGTATTAAAGTAAGCATTCGTAAGTAGTAGGTCGATATTTTCATACAATTATACACTTGCCATCATGCCTAATCATTATGTTTTTTTTTTTGGGATACATTTAAGTAAATTTTCAGAATAACGCGTAAGCACATAAAAAGCTTAACTAAGAAATATATTTACCTTTAGCATATTCACGAAAAATAAATGAAATGATAAAAAGCAATTTGAATAAACCTTTATTTAAAATAAATTAACAATAAGTAGATTTCTATACACATGTTATATTAATTTAGTGAACTTATCATAGCATTCAGTTTTCTAAATACAGTGAATATCAATTTTATCGTAATAAAAACAATGATTAAAACAGAGTGAGTCCCAAGGTGCATCCTGAGGTAACCCTTTTGTGAATATGCTTAGATACCCAAAAAATCCTTCAATAGCAATAAATTGAAAGAGATTTTCATTTCGCCTTTTCCAATAAATCACCGTATCTTTGCTCCTTTCTAAAGTTAGATATTTATTATGTGTTACGCTCTTTTAAAGTCTAGTATTTTATCTTCTAGAAATGCCAATACGCTTTTGTGAAGGCCATGTGTCCAAATAAAATAATTTTATATACGTAAACGAATAAAGAAAATAGATGTGTATTATTACGTATATAATATACTTTCGCTACATGTTTTGAATGGGATTTTTGGATAAAATCGTCTAATTTGAATTTCTATAGACTCCCATTTTCCTCTCTCTGGCGGTTTTATACCATTTGAATATATTTAAGGTTTTGGGTTTATTCTACGAAATTTTTTGTATATACGTGCTTGGAGGATAAGAGTGTTTAATGCATGCATTCAGCAGTCTGGAAAATACGTTCATCGAATCGTATACAAACCATGACAATTATATTTTAAATATTATTAATACAAAATATATGCTATTTTCCAATAGACGCCACTAAGGCTTTGTTGAACGCCTATGCTGTATTGCGTCTAGATTACTGCAATGGAATTTATGCCAACATTCCAAAATACCAAACGGATAAATTACCTACAGTCCGTATTCAATGCAGCAGCAAGGCTTATAACGGGGATATCAAAATATTCTCACATCTCACAACATCTCCGAGATTTGCACTGGCTTAAATGTCTAGAGAGAATTCAGTTTAAGCTCTGCTGGACTGTATTTTAATCGGTACATAAGATGGCCCCTACATATCTATCAGACCTTTGCATTGCAGAGAACAGAAACCCTAGACAGTCAACTCTAAGATCCGCACTCGATTCAGCCAGAGGAAGACTTTGTGAACCCCGGCGAAGTCCAAACACCAAGTTTGGCGATCGTGCTTTTGCAGCGGCTGGCCCCTCTGCCTGGAATCGACTGCCTTCACACTTACGCACCATTCAGAGCCCCAGTCAATTTAGATCTCAATTAAAAACGCATATTTTAAAATCTCACATACAAATTCTCAGGATGCGTAATTAGTCTACCGCTAGGAGCTTAGGTTAAACAATCTTTAATTGTAAAGCGCCCTTGAGGTGATTTTTCACAAAAATGATCCACAAACTGCCTCCAGGCCAGGCGATTGGCCGCCAGCTCCCGTGCGTCCTCACAAGTAAAGTCCACGTCCCGCAGCTCTGATGCAAACTGCCGACGAATTGACAACAGTGGACGACCAGGACGCCGAGAACGTGATGCCTTGTAAAATAGGCAAGCATGGTTAAGGCTTTCGGGAGGCATACGTAGTATATGGCCTAGCCAACCCGAAAACGCCTTCGCCGTATGACCGTAAATAGCAAGGGTTGCTGTGTCCGTTGCCTCACCTCTGTGAAAAGTCAGCCGATGATTATTATTAAAAATACCTATTTATTGGTTCAGTGACAAAAAATTCAGTCTGCCAGTTCTTGTGTGGCTGGAAATAACCCGCAGACAGCTTCAAAGCCGACGATCAGGACCCTTCTACTTACATCCGTTATCTGATACAAACATGGTGCTGTGGCACCAAATAGTACATTATTGGTAGCGACCAAAAACCTGGTCTGTGAATTTCTGTGTGGTCAGACTTGCATTGCCACCAAGAAATTGGTGAATATTGTCAACCAAGGAGTAACTGTATGGTACCATAATACAATATATTAAGCTTCTTCGCTATGACGTGAGATGTAAATATGTTTGCGAAAAAGCCAGATGTTGTTTTCGGGAAAAATACTTTCTATAACTGAAAACAAAAACACGAAAAAGGAACGAATCGAATACTACGATATTACTTTACATATGTGCGTAGATTTTCACGGTCGTTGTTGATTATATTTGTTTTGTTTTTAGGGATTTTGTCTTCTCCACCGTTTCAGGCGCCATCTTCAGGGTGAAGTATGTGTGCTGTCAAATTAATGTGGTACTTGGAATTTGTACCTTGTCGCAGTAGGCAGTAGGTATTTTGACGGACTTAAATAACTTAATCTGCTTAAATGTGGAGCATATGGATTCCATAGACAGCCTCCAAGCCAAGTTATTGGACCTCCGGAACAGACGCCGAGAACCTGATGCCTTGTAAAATAGGCAAGCATGGTTAGGTTAGGGCTCTCGGGTAGTACATGGCCTAGCCGGCCGAAACGCCTTCGCCAGATGACAGTAGATACCAAGGGGTGCTGCGTCCGTTGCCTCACCTCTGTGTTCCTTATAGTAGGTACTTATAAAATATCTAATAATAAATTAATCTTAAATGATACAATTTTTTGGGTAAATAGGAAATTTTGTGACTAAAAATGGATAAATGAAAAATGCAAATGAAAAATGTAAGCCTTTGATTGAATAAAATAAAATAATTATTTTAAATCGTAGTAGATCCCAATAATTTGAATCTGAATGATTACCAAATGATTGCATCGTAAAAAATACGAGACGTAGAATTTATCTTTATTTTACGATTGCGTTAAACCGAGGGTTAATTCGTTCATCCATTGTATTATTGATACAGGAGAATTGATTGAATCCTTCATTATCCTTTGACTGTACAACGGGAGACAGTTAATCGAGAAAGGTCCTGGCACGTTTTATTGTCAGGAATAGGGAAGGCATGAAATTCTGGAAAAAGGATATAAAAATTTACGATAATTTGAAGACATGGACAGCAACAAAATCACGCTCAAATCAGCTGCGTTGACGATCTGTTTTGGTTTCAATTTATGAACAATCAAAAATATTTAAAAAAAGCTAATACCAATAAATGTAATATGTCTGGATAAAGCAAAAATTACATACAAATTCAAATATTTAAATATATTTCCAGTGCTCATAAATTTTTTCAGTGTGAAATGCAACCGTGGTATAAATGTTCTTTTAATCTATTTTTGATTATCTGGTATTTTTAACATTCCAGGGCCATATTTCATATGAAACTAACTAACTAACCATCACGCCATTTCCCCGCAGGGGTAGGCAGAGAGGATAGAACGCCATACCACTCTGTCCTGACAGACTTCCTTTGCTTCCTCTACATTCATACATCTTCTCATGCACATACACCGATTATTACGACTTTTCACTTGACGTACTTGATCATGCCATGTCTTTCTCGGCCTTCCGCGGCTTCTACATCCAGGCACACTTGCATTTAAACTTCTTTTAGCCGTTCTTTCATCACTCATTCGCTCCACATGACCAAACCATCGTAAAAGCCCTTTCTTAATTTTGTCGATAATGCTCATCTCAGCCTTGCACTCTGCTCTAATTTCGACATTTGTACACCTATCAAACATAGTCTTACCACACATAGATCGCATTTCAACAGCATTCACTCTACTTTCGTCCTTCTTTTTCCACGCTTCACTACCATACATAAGGGTTGGTACCATAACTCCGTTGTGTACTGCCAATTTTGCTTATTTGGTTAAAGTTCTTATTTGCCACCATCGATTTCAAGGCACCATATTTCATATGTTTATTCGTAATTCAATATTGAAACTCTTATACGCACATAATGATCAAAACAAACATTTTGGCTCACCAATGCAGTGTCCTATGCACCATTAGGTGTGCTTAATTTAAGAAAGTTTAATTTCAAATACCCAAAACATTTTTTCAGGATAGTGTGAATTCGCTTTCGAGTTGACCCTTGGAATTTTTAATTACGGACACAATAAACGAGTTGACATGTCCCGGGAGGGATCTCATTACATTTGGCAGGAAAAGGCTCGGTAAAGATTGACAAGGGGAACATGTCCGATATTCTAAATGGCCCGACGACTGAGCACACAATTATAAACGCCCTAATTCGTCCCAAATCACTTTTTTTTGCCTTTCCAAGGTTTATATATATTTTTTAATTTTTTTTAACATTTATTTATTTATGTGTTGAGTGGTGACGATTAAAACTGAATTCAATAAAACATAACTAACTAACAACCTAACCACCAAGCCGTTTCCCCGTAGGGGTAGGCAGAAAGGATAGAACGCCATACCACTCTGTCTTTATATACATCTATATCTTCTCATACACACACGCCGATTATTCCGACTTTTCACATGTCCGCTTTCGAGTACTTGTCGTACTTGATCATGCCATAACTTTATCGGCCTTTCTCGGCTTCTACATCCAGGCACACTTGCATTATAGCTTCTTTTAGACGTTTTATCACCACTCATTCGCTCCACATGACCAAACCATCGTAAAAGCCGTTTCTTAATTTTGTCGATAATGCTCATCTTAGCCTTGCACTCTGCTCTAATTTCGACATTTGTACACCTATCATACATGGTCTTACCACACATAGATCGCATTTCAACAGCATTCAGTCTACTTTCATACTTCTTTTTCCAACTCCACGCTTCACTACCACGCATAGGGTTTTTTAATAGCGAATTTAATCAACGTTTTCCTTAGGTCTATGTTGAAAATAGTTCCATTGGTGTCCATTTTGACCCACCCCTATACGGTGAGCAATGGTCATATGTACTCTTGTTTCCTATCACACCACGCTTCATTTACTAAAAGGATCTCAGTTCCAAATATTTGTACTCGATAAAAGCCAAAATCGCAACATGTGAAACTTAATGTATGTCTGTTGCTCGATCACAGATCACTACCGACTCGGTAATAAGCGACTTGATAACGATTTCTTACCCATGGATGTTTAACGTCGTTTTCTCGCGATCACAATGGAACACGCTTTAAAAGTTATCGATCGGGATTATTATACCGAGGCGCTTCTAGTCGCGAGCCATGTCCGAGATTATATCTTTATTCGCATCAAATCTTCATTCATCTTTATTATAATTTAGCCGGTTTTCGGCAAGCCAAATATGAGAAAAGCGGTCGACATAAAAAAAATCCGACAAGCGCGATGATTTGAGGTTTGACGTACCGGCCCGCGATATCGCGCTGCATCGGCTCCGCTCGGATCAGATCGACAATGCTCGGCTCGGCGATCGCGGTATTGAACGAATGTCATTGTGATCGGTCAAACGTTAGCGTTAGCACGTGGTTAACTACGTCGATAGTTATCTGTGATTGAGCTGCTGATTAAGTATGTCAGGGCTTCTTAACCTTGTACCCGTGATCACACAGGAGCCATTAATTAATTTCTTTTAAAAGCTCCAAATATCAAAATCACGATTTAAAAATAATACACAGTTTAAATTGTTATGGCTACATAATATTTTATGTTAACATTTTAACTTAAATTTATTATTAAGGTTAAATTTATATGATAGGGTTTTCTTTCTTTTTATATATACAGGCTAAATGTACCAATGCAGTGCCCTCTGTACCATTGCGTTACGGATAAGGGAGTTGTAGGAGTAGTTTTTTATTTTACATATTTTTTATTGTTAGGTATTATGTTAATTAAATAGTTTGTAACGGCATTTCAATGTTCAGTTTCGTAAAATGACCTTAACAGTTTAATTTAGTTTTTATCTTAAAGTGAACATAGTTTGGGGGATTGTCGATAGTATCTATACTACCCAATTATACCTACACCCAGTGGCGTGCACAAAGTTTTTAATCAGGGTAGGCAATATAAAAAACAATTACAATTATTATTTTTTATTTAATATCTATAGAACGAAACAAATATTTCCGAAAATTTTTGTTCAAGCCTAGTACCTTCCTATACGTATACGCGTAGATTCCAAATTTTCTTTATTGCTTTGTTGAAAAAAAATTGCTTATATATGTACATCTATTAAAAAAAACATGTGTAGAGCAGTTCCACACCAGGTAGAAGTGAAACCTTAATAAAACTAGAGAGAGAGAGAATGAGATAAATGCAGTATCCAGTAGTGGGATAATATATAGGATTTATTTTAGTATAAATTATTGGTACCCGTTGATAAATTTTTTTTCATTTTTATTTATTCATGATCAATGTCTTCTAATGTCCTACAAGTGATACGAGGGCTTATTATAACTAAAGTATGAACAAAGTTTTGTTTTGATTTTTTCAAATTTTTGAAAAACCCCGGGGGCGTTT
>JAGVSP010002996.1:0-46745 GCA_022494985.1 Micrasema minimum | reverse complement strand
ATACTCGGTACAATAAAAATCATCACTAAATAACTGAGGTTTGGTTGGAAGATATTGTTCAAAAGCAATAAGCCCGCCCATGTACTTTTGCTATGTAATTGTATGTAAAGTTTTGAATAAATAAATAAATGTTTTTTTCCATTTTGAGTCGTAGGTAAGTAGCAATGTGTGAGTGTGATAGGTACGTCTGGTGCGAGTTGAACGAACTGACGGCGTGCGTAATCGTCCAAGATAGACGGTGGTTTGCATGTTAGGGTCACAATGGATCTCTCTGCCTATTCCACATTACGCTAGGTGGCCGCAGCGGGCAGCCGGCAAGCGCATTGAGCATACATGCATACTCAATACTCAGGTGATAGGAATCTCGACAGCTCCAGCCGCATCCTGCCTACCTAAGGGTATCTATCTATACCCACCTATTTATTCACCTCCTTTAATCGGATGAGCGCCTGGTACCGCTGGCCGCAGCCGGTAGAAACCGAAAGCCAGTCAGTGGACCTTTTATACCTTTTTATATTATTATTATCATCATCTTCTGGCGCAGGTTCGCGTGTTCAGCAATACTGATCGAATCTACGTTATTTAGTAACGACATTACGGATCCATTGATGGAGAACTTATGTAAGAATTGAGTGAGATCATTTTTAATTTGATGCAGGATGTCGGAAAAGAGTTACAGAATGTAACGCACCTGCTTCGAAAAACCAATGCACTTTTAAGTTGGATGTAAAAAGCACTTCTAATTCTAATGGAATTTATTATTATTATTATTAATTAATATTAGGCGAGCAGCTTAAAGCTGATATGCCTAAATCGGACAGTTAGTTAGGTTTAAACTTGTCCAGTCCATTCTTAAACCCGTTCACACTATTCGCAATGACCAGCTCCTGCGGTAGCTTGTTCCAGCTATCTACCACCCTGTTGCTCAGGAAATGCTTTCTTGGGTTCTGATTATTAAAAAAATATATGAATTTTCAAAGATTTAGAAGTATTTTATTATTTAGAAGTTTTAATTAGATGTTCCATCACAAGGTATCATTGTATTGTTTATTGAAGGCTCCAAAATAAAACAATAATGATTATTTCAATTAATGCAATTTTCACGACGCCGATTGATTATGACATCTTTTTTATACAATTAAACCTCTCGTAGATTGTTGTTGGTATGCAGGAGTGATTTATATGCATACCACAATTTAGCAGCTGTGAATCTACTCCAAGTTACGAATGTGTGATGTTTGTTTATTTCTTAGAAAATGATTCACATACGAAAGTGTTTTCAATGCCTTTCCTAGCTATGGCAAGCTTAGATTTGTCATCAACATCCGCGATTTTACCGATCTTCTCATGAATTATTGAATACAAGCGGTAACTTGAGTTAAATTAAATCAATGTAATGAGATGTAAACGTAATGATATTTGGATAATTTTATCACAACAGATCAAAGACAGAAAGGTAATACTGTAGCATGAAATGAATACTGTCTCCTTTACTATTGTAGATGATAGGAACAAAATGTTATTGTTTTTTTTGCAACCCAATATAAAGTAACACAAATTTTACCATTTTTTTAAACAGGGGTTTCACATCAGTAAAAAAAACACGTAACTCCGATATATTTTGTTTTGTAGAGCTTTTGACGTTCTTTTGCTTTTTTCTTTGTTGTTGGGTAGAACTTTCGATTAACTCCGGAAGCTGTCTCCAAGCCCTGGTTATTTCTGCAACTGAAATTTAGCGACATTTTACTGTTTGGCGGTTTGCAGAAGGCAGTTAAGCGGGAACGTAATTCGCAGTGTTACCACATATCGGATTTAACGCAACGCGCAATACTAAATAGTCAAATAGTAACGGGCTAGTACCTGCTGCATAATCGTACCATAATAAGTGCGATTTTTGTTACGAATTCGCAAATTTACCGTGAAGTGTAACAAAGGAAAATCGATAAATTGCTGTGATGTTTGCACGTGATTTCGTGTAGTAATCGATACCTTAGTACCCAATTGTCACTATTACAAACATAAATGGTGTGTATAATTTCGAAACAAAACGTGAGAATCATAAGAAAAAATACAGCTAAATATTTTTTTTTTTTTTTTTTTGAGTTGCTGAATAAGAAAGCCTTACATGTTAAGTACAAGGCTTCGAGAATTCAGAGAGGTGTTTTGATTCTGTTGGTCGACACTTTTAATTATTCATTTTACTGTCCCTGGTTCAACACAGCTAAATATTTAAAAAATATATTTTAATACTAGTATCAATTATTAGAATATTCGCAGATTTTGAACTAAGAATACTTATTTAAATTGTAATCGGATAAGTCGAAAGGTTTTTGACTACCGCCGATCTAAAAATACCTATTGCTTGTGGAAAATTCAGTAGTCGTGTTTTCCTTGTACGAGTATTTGAACAAGAAAGTATTTCCAAATGAGCTTTGTTACATTCGTTGAGAAAAGTATTTTTAAGCAGTTCAGTTTTTAAACTTTCGATCTCATTTTTATACAAAAGCTCTGGTGATGTATTTTTTTATCGTATTAAAATTATTCGATCGATGCATTTTGCGAACAAACACGTTTTTACGCTCCCCAAACACTTGTGGATTTTGCTGACTTAACATTTGTGTAACGATAAGTATAATATAATTAAATCTATGTGTATAATATAATATTATCCAAATAATGCGTGTGTGTAATATAATTTATGTATGTCTATAATATATAATGTAATATATGTGTATAATATAATTTAATGCATGTTAAATATAATTTAATGTAGTTTTTATTTAAAATAGCAGGCGCTACTTTTGAAAAAACTACTGTAGATTTAACCTTTAGTTTACAACTTTTTAAAGTTGTAAACTAAAGTTAAAATCAGAACAGCAAATAAAATTGTAATCGTATAATAAAGCCATGGTTATCTGACCCAGAAATGAGATTTCCTGTCAAAATTCCGGACATTTCGGTATAATTCTGGAGCTGGTGCATACCGTCGCGTCGGCCTAATCGGCATTGTCGGTGAACTAAGGAAAGGAATAGACTGGCCATAGCTTCTGTAAAGGCTCTTCTTTTAAAACAGTATAATTTGAAGGATATATCGTGTAAAGAATTTTACAAATTAAAGACCAGTAGTTGCTGAACGCTTTATCAACTAATGGAAAATATGAAAACGATTAAATGTTTCTTTTAAACTGAGACGATCAAATATCTCGAAAAATAGCCACTCTACGGAAAAAATGTCCATTATCAAAATTTAATCATACCGCGGGGGAAATACATTAGTGTTAAAATTAGTAGCCCTCACCCCTCCATGTAGGTGGGGCGGGGGGTAACTTTGAAACTAAGATAGGAACACCTATTTTTTATTGCAGATTCGGATTCTACGGCTAAAAAATACGTAGGATTTGACTGAAACATTTTGTTCGGTTCATGATAGATGGCGTTGTAATCGACGAAGTTCAATTTTTTCAATTTCTTCTTCTTTAGAACACACGCATTCGATTCTGCAATACGTTTGAAATAAAAAACATCACGTTTTCATTGGAAATACTCGAAATTTGTCATCAAAACAATTTATTAATGTAAATGGCAGGTGAATAAAATAATTTTAGCTTAAAATAAGTGTTCAAAATGTGATTTACAAAACTGAATTTCGTCGATTACAACACCATGTATCATGAACCGAACAAAATGTTTCAGTCAAATCCTACGTATTTTTAGCCGTAGAATCCGAATCTGCAATAAAAAATAGGTGTTCCTATCTTAGTTTCAAAGTTACCCCCCCCCCCACCCTACATGGAGGGGTGAGGGCTACTAATTTTAACATTAATGTATTTCCCCGCGGTATGATTAAATTTTGATTATGGACATTTTTTCCGTAGAGTGGCTATTTTTCGAGATATTTGATCGTCTCAGTTTAAAAGAAACACCCGGTATTTTAACATTTTTTTCCTCATGTGTTGAGAAGATGGTTAAGCATTTTTTTTGGGCAATCTTCTTCATTGGTGTAGGCACTTAACCCAGCCAATGACAGGTCATAAGCCCTGTAAACGCCTAGATAACCCACATTCGTTTCCAGAGTTTCTCCGTCTCTGTTGGGATATCAATAATATCTGATATCAGCCCAACATGGGTATAATCCAGTAATTTGTCTACAAGTATTTGTATATGTTCAAAATGTTGTTAAAAACAATATATCACTTATCTTGTTAAAATTCAATCAGTTTATTTATTGTTTCCAAACTGCTTATTAAATCAAAATATCCGGACCATTTAATATTTTCCCAGTTTCCCTGACAGAGGGCCGAAATTCCGGTAATGTCCGGGAAATTCCTGTCGTCTGGTAACCCTAACCACGACTGTTGAACTATACTTATACATAACCGTTATGTATGCACACACCGCATACCTAATAATATCATTAGATTTAAGAATTAACATGTACTTTAGCCCCGGAGAAAGTAAACTGTAGATCGATATGCACTAAAGTACAGCGTCACTGTTTTTTGTCACTTAAAAGCAGCCATTATTGATTACCGAGAGATTATTATAAAATTATCAAGATTTACAACGGTTTATGATTAGAGTAAAGGTCGTAGATTTTCGTAAAAACTAGTCTTCTAGTTTGAAGTAATTCTGCATTTACGAGAGGTATATGTATGTGTAATGTATGTTAGCGTATTCGCCAATTTAAAGTATTAGCCTATCTATGTAACCATGCAATTTTCTCGTAGTAAATCAAATTTTTAAGTGATTGAATAAACTTAAACAAAAACGTAGTTTGGGTATAATATAAATTAAAGATTAAAAATTACTTTGATGATTCATTCTTATTCCTGTGTCCTGGATAAAATAGTTTTTTTTATTAAAATGTTTATTTCTAACTTTAGAGCTTGCATATTAGATCGTAAATATTTTCATTTGAAAAATTTAATTTTATTCATTTTTTATTTATTTTATTGTTTTTACGCCCATGGGGCTTTTACATACACATTTTTAAATGATTACACAGTAGGTAGCTAATCATTACCGCCAGAGATGGCATCCAGACTCTGTTCCCTAAAATGCACTAGATTTGTGTTAAAAACATCAGTATTGTTAGTATACTTGTTAACCAGTGCGTAATAAAGTCTAAAAAGTCAATAACTACTAGACTCCTGTTTGTATTTTTGTATAAAATATTCACAAAATACAAAAAATTTAATACAAATCCTTATAAACCAATTTTTTCCTTTATGAGCCCACCCCTCTACCGTAGGTACCAAAAATATATCAATGGTTTTGTAAGAAAATAGACCAACGTCTTCGGAATTTAATTTAATTCCTTTCAGGCTATATAACTTATTGTTAGGTAGATATACGAGTACATCTACTCAAGTTTATTCTTCGTATAAATATATTATTGTGTGTGATCTCGCAGCGAATTTTCAAGAGTCACCAAATAAATTAATGTCAGTATTTTTTAATGTTTTTTTTCAAACAGAAATACTAAAGGACATGTGCAAAATCTGAACTTGCCGACATGTGATGTGAGAACATAAAAATGTCTGAGATTGTATAATATTCTCAGACACTACTAACACATTCCATTAAATGATATTTCTCTTCACACCTGCTTCATGTTAGATTTTTAGCAACGAAAAATAGTTTTATGTTTGCATTATTAATTTCATGATACATTTTTTAACATTTGTAGATATAACTACGTACTTAAATATTGTAGACGATGAATATTGTAATTCTTGGTCTAAGGTTAATATAATTTTTTGGTGCATATCTAGGTACCTACCTACATTTTAAGATGATAAATGCGTTTGTGACATCGTTGAATTCAGCATTTTAATTACCAGTAAATAAGTCAAAATATTTTTATTTTTCGCAGAAGAAAATGGTATAATTTACATGTATCTATTTGAGCCTAGATTAATACTAAAAATATTATTTAAAAATACTCATTTTATCATTTGAAAGGGATTCGTTCGAAGTGTGATTTTCTTACTGCATGAATATAATATATATAATGCTAAGATAACTACAGTAAAACTTCTGCTTTACACGCTGTAAAATTTTATTACATTAAGAGAACAATAATTGTTTCTTAATTCAAACAAAATGGCAGAGCTTCTATTGGCTAAGAGATGAGCGAGTAGTGAGCTTTGGGCCTAGTAAAGATGGATCCTAGGGTAAAAGTCACTCATTATAGATCTTTATAGCTTTAAAATAAAGATCTTTTGCTTAAAAACAGACTTAGGGATGTAAATATAATTGAAATATTTTCTTGACCTGTGACGTTATATTTCCCAAAGCATGCATAGAGGAAAAACGGCTAGAAAATTTTGTGTAATATTTTACTACGCACTGTGAGAATATTTTTTTTGAAATTTGGAGATACCACAATTTTGCTGCAGTGATATTTATGATTTAAGTTAATGAGCTTAATTAAAGCCGTAGATATACAGGGAGCAAAATTGAGGCTTCTCTATAAACAAAATAAAGCAAAAATTCTAAGTTTGGCGTCAAATCGGACGCCAGATTTGCGCGCCTGCACATTGCTTATAAGCCTTGAGGTCTTGCAGCAGAGGTCAGGGTTCTTGCGTTTCTGCTGGCAGCTGGCAGGTCAATGATCCTCACCAATTATCTCAAATCTAAAATGCTAATCAACTCCAATCACTCTAATAGTTTATTTATTGGGGATTAATCTAAACTGCGCAATTAATGTATGCAATCATTTATTTGAATGTAACTCAAGTAACGGAACATTGAGAAAGTAGACTTCGTGTTTGAAAACAAATATATAATACACATCTATAGATAAATACGAGAGATAGTGCTAACGCTACATTTAAAAAAAAAATGTAAAAAATTTATAGAATTAAAATGCGTCTATCATGTAATTTTTTTTCCAAGTAATGCATTTTGTGTCAAAATTTGCATGTCAAGGTTTTTTTACACATTCATAATTCAAAGTTAACTACAGAAGTAAATATCATTTTATAAACCATTATTTTCTGTAATGAAAGTAGAAAAATTGAACGTAGATTATTACGTAAATAATGTTTTTTTTTCAATGTTGCATTTAACTAGAAAAGTATTTCTGTAATTAAAAAACTGTCTTAAATCTTAGTGCAATTATTATGTTTTTGGTACTAGAAGCTTTTAGCCGGTAGTTAATTTTTAAAATATGAAGATCTGTAATGATTACTTACAAGATTTATGACATATTAAAGTGATTATATAAACATACACGTAACTTGCGCTGAATTCTTGTATTTTAAAACGTTAAAAATATTGCTTACCCATATTAAGCGTAACTTCTACGTAATTTTACATGTTTTTCGATGATTGCTTAATTTTTATTTTTCATATAAAGAAAATGGAAGAAAGTAATGAAACAAAAATATAATTACAATATCCAATCGAATTTAATTTAATTATCAAATATGTTTAAAGGCGGAAAGTAGCAATAGTATAAAAAATCTGGATTATCGTAAAGTGCATAATATATTAACTAATGATGTGCCGGCACTGAGAACATTTCACATTAGGGTGACGCGCCCAAGAATAAACTGGGCCCGCGCATTTTAAGAAAAAATAATATTTTATCGCTGAAAAAAACATGTTTCTAAAACGAACTTTCTGACTGCCAGTTATTGGTCCCCATATATGCAAGTTATTGGAGAGAAGCGAATTTATTAGTTACGCCAGGGTGCCGAAAACGACCTCTTATGTTAATTAAAAATAAAAAAATAATGTTAATATTAATTTAGTTAGACTACTGAGTTTTAAGAATAGGTGTCTTAGAAGAATTTTAGGTGTGCGGTGGTTTGACTTTGTAAGGAACATAGAGGTGAGGCAACGGACACAGCAACCCTTGGTATCTACTGTCATCCGGCGAAGGCGTTTCAGCTGGCTAGGCCATATACTACGTATGCCTCCCGAGAGCATTAACCAACCATGCTTGCCTATTTTACAAGGCATCAGGTTCTCGGCGTCCTGGTCATCCACTGTTGACGATTCGTCGGCAGTTTGCGTCAGAGCTGTGGGACGTGGACTTGACTTGGGAGAATGCACGGGAGCTGGCGGCCGATCGCTTGGCCTGGAGGCAGTTTGTGGATTTCATATGCTCCACACAGGGAGCGGATATGGTATGATGATGATGACGCTAGTTATTAAAAATGCATGTCTTATATTATAAGTGATATAGATTTTTAATAGCTTATAAGTGGATACACGTGGATGGGATTAGTGTCTGGTATAATCAGCATTCAGAATAATCGAAAATTATGATTGTTGATAAATCGAGATTCTGGACATTCGCGGTCGGAAAATCGATATTTTCACATAATGTTTATCTACAGGTACATATATATATTATTATAATATGTAGGTATGTCGTCTATCACCTGAACCATATCTAAAGTTTTTATTACGCCTGCGCCTTACTAAATATAACAATAAACATGTAGCCAATAGCAGTGCGTTAAGTGTAGCTTATTTTATTGCAACGTTTCTTAATACTTGTTTTTTGAATTGGCAAATTTAATGAAGCGGTAAATTTCTCAACTCAGCTTAGGTTAGGTTGTAAAACTCTAGAAATTTCTTAGTATTTTAGACACCAGTTTTCATAATCTGTTGAGAGGATGCGCTGCCACGTGACACGCGGCCGTTTTTCCATGCAATCGTAGTCCTCAATTTTCTCCCTGCAATTCAGCACTATAGCAAATTATTTTCGCACGTTTTATATCGACCAGGGACCCTGTGCTGGACTGAAGGTCGCATGCGACACTTCGGAATGGCAAGTTATTTTGTATCATAGATAACTCGCCATTTTGAAATGTCGCATACGACTTTCAGTACAGCATATGGTCCCGAAGCGTGTTTGCAACGTCTTTTATTTTTTAAATAATTTATTTATCGTCTTTACCAAATAAATTTTCAGAAAACATAACGATGCAAAACATGTATCTAAGTACCTACGTCATGAAACACATTTAGGAAAACATGAAATAAAAAATTCATGCGAAGGTAAGTACCTATCTATATTAGTGACTTTGTTTTATAATATCGACAGTTCAGAAGGTCCAATTATAAAGATTACGTGGAAATGCTTTGCATTTTGAACGGGTGGTGGCCCAGTGGTAGCGTAGCCGTCTCGTAAGTCTAGAGATCACGACTTGAATTCTTTTTTTCAATATGTGCAAATAACATAAGATTGCATAGATTTCTTTTTATTAAAAAAAAACTAAGTTAAGTATTAGAGTAGTTAATAAAATGCATAAATATTTAAGATAAAATCATTGAAGTTATTAAAAAAGCTACATAAAACGGTTGACGAGGTAATAAATAAAAAAACGCATTAAAAATCAAAGTTACATCTGTTCGCATTTCACTGAAAAAATGTGTTTTTCTTGCGATCCGTTGTTCGACGTAAGATTCTTAATGAAAACAGTTTAGAGTGCATCACGTGTGTAGGAGGCCAATAATAAAAAGGTATTGTCTTTTCGTCGATGATTAAATACAACAAAGTTCGAGGTTTAGTCTTTTTACGGGAAGTTGTTGCATTAGTACGTGGAGTCACCTAGTCGCTGGCTCGCTCGGGTCATACATATTAGTGCCAGTTAGCGAGTGTTTGAGCGGATAGCCGCTCTGAAGAAAGCGAAAACAAAACCATAAACTCGGCGCGGTCAGTGACCGCCCCCACCCCCCCAGCCGCCTGCCACCACCCCCTGCCATACCCTATTCCTTCGGGGCACACTCCCCTCGCCTGCCTCGCCTAATATCATAATATCTATGGACTTAGTATCTTCTGCTCTCGAGTCGTCTATGGTGGATTACCGTAAAACGGGGTAAATAGAATCAAATCAGGTTAAGATCAGCCCCAATATTGAAAAAAATCTGTATTCGCTGGAAGAAAAACGACACAATTCAAAATTAAAATAATTTTATCGATTATTCCGACTTCCCACATGCCCACTTCCAAGCAATTGTTTTATTTGATCATCTTTCTCGGCCTTCCTCGATTTCTACATCCAGGCACACTCGCATCATGGATTCTTTTAGCCGTTTAATGGTGCGTAGGACCAAGTAAACCGCGTCATGATATTTTTTTATTACACAAAGGTGATCAGTCTTACGCTTCCATGCCCGAGAGTCATACATAATAATATCTTAATAAGACATGGATCAGCGTAAATTTTTTTAATTGTGCCTGTTCACCCTGTAATACGCTACATATTTCTCATACCTGCAGCGAACATCTCCGCTCGTTATGTATTCCTGGTAGCATTGTTCGCCATTCATATTCACTCCTTACACAACTCAAACTGCATTCTTTGAAACGTTGGCGTTGCGTAGGTGGCAAAACAAAACAAAATATATTATGGCGTTGTCAAATTTCCCGAATTGGGTTCATTCCGATTTTCTATTTCTTTTTTTCAAAAAATTGATTGAAAAATAAACAATATCAAGGGAAATTTTTTGTTAATTTTTACGATGTCATATGAATTTTCTAACGCGGTTTGAAATAGCGCTTTTTCAAATCGCTCGCAAATGATAGCATGAATATCCTTTGAAAACGTTATAAATATTTGAGTATATTTTTACAATTCCAACGATATAAAACACAATGATCAAAAATGTTTTTTTTCATTTATAAATTTATGTTTTAAAATCACGAAATTACGAGTGAATTTTAACGCCCGTTATTGGCTAATGACGTCATACCCGTCCATCATGAAAGGCGGGGAAATTCATTACGAAGTGAGCGCCCATATTGATGTGACGTCACACCGCATGCGCGCCAAATGGAGGATTTTGCGAGCGATTTGAAAAAGCGCTTATTTTCAAACTGCGCTAGAAAATTCATATGATATCGTAAAAATTAAAAAAAAATTCCCTTGATATTGTTATTTTTCAATCAATTTTTTGAAATAAAAAATAAAAAATCGAAATGAACCCAATTGATGTTATAATTGTAGAACAAAAACATCGCACCTGTTCTCCTCTATGGCTGCGAATCAGGACACCAATACCAGGGCCCAAAATAGCAGGCTTCTGAGTTTTGAAAAAAAATGTCTTTGAAGAATATTACCTAAGTGTGCGATAGTTTGACTTTGTAAGGAACGGACGCAGCAACCCTTGGTATCATTCTACTGTACTGTCATTCAGCGAAGGCGTTTCGGCTAGCTAGGCTTTATACTACGTATGCCTCCCGAGAGCCTTAAACATGCTTGCCTATTTAAACAAGTCATCAGGTTCTCGGCGGCGGCGTCCTGGACGTCCACTGTTGACAATTCGCCGGCAGATTGCGTCAGAGCTGCCTTGGGACTTGACTTGGGAGAATGCACGAGAGCTGGCGGCGATAGCTTGGCCTAGAAGCAGTATGTGGAATCCATATGCTCCACATTGGGAACGGATATGGTATGATGATGATGATAAAAACATTACAAGTTATTAAATATTTTAAAAAAAAAGTATTAAACTAGCTGTATGATTTTTTTATGGCTTAATAAATATATACAAACAAACAAGTGGTGTAAAATTGGATAGTGGGGGTTAGGGGTTGGTAGAGTAGAGATAAACGAAATTATTCAACCTATCAGAAAATCATTTTTAATTCACAATTTTTCATTTCATTAAAAACACACATGGATTCATTTAAAAAATAATAATTGTTATAAAATTAGTCCTCGGCACGGGTCACCCCAGTGAGGACAATTTTGTTTTTAAAACTATTTTTGAAATCTTTTTCGATAATAAATAAATAAATTGAATTTAAAAATTGATGTTTCGACGAAAATTCAAGAGTTTACATATCCGACCAAATTTTTCTAAAATATACAAAAAGATATATACATTGTTAAGCATTTAATTAATTAAAAAAACGATGATGTATCCTGTTACGAAGGCACGACGAAAATAACGAACAGAACACTTTCAAACAATAAATCTGAACGATACACTTTCTACACATTTTTTATTTATCTGCGCGTTCGTGTAATTATAGTATCTTTATTGTAATATTTACCCTAGTTCTATAACTATATGCTCTCCTTCCTCTAATCCACATATCTGCAGGTGTGGGTGTGCAGAGAGTAGTGTTGTACAAAGTATTATATCTCACGATGCGTGGGTGGGGTGACAAGCCGATTTCCAGTAAAGACCGTGAGATATCTCTAGGATGTGTGAAGTAATCAGAAACCGGGCGAGAAAGTCCAACGGACCAGGAAAAGATTGCAGCCTTTATGCTAAACCATTATGCATTCAATGTTCAATGAGAAGTCTCTATTACAAGATATTACCCGTAATAATTTACAATCTATAGGTAAAGGTTCAGCCTGCAACAAAATAATGGAATTTGATCAGTTTTCACCTAATTTTGTATTTTTTTTTATTTCAAAAGTTTTTTTTTTGTTTACATATATTTACATTAAAAACACATATATGTACAATAAAAAAAAATAATAAACAAAAATCCCACCAAGGCGTAGCCTGTTTGTGGGTATACTGTGGAAGTCATACAGTGTGTACGTGGCAAAAGAGAAAGATAAAGTCATGTAGAAATGGAAAAATAACAGATAATGTAAACAAGATAGTTAAAAAAAGAAATGGAAAAATAACAGATAATGTAAACAAGATATACATTAAATACAAATATCTGTACAATAAAAAAAAAAAATAAACAAAAATCCCACCAAGGCATAGCCTGTTTGTGGGTATATACTGTGGAAGTCATACAGTGTGCACAAAAGAGAAAGATAAAGTCATATAGAAATGGAAAAATAACAGATAATGTAAACAAGATAGTTAAAAAAAGAAATGGAAAAATAACAGATAATGTAAACAAGATAGTTAAAAAAAGAATGAACACAAGATATTGGTATTTTTATACCGGAAGAAGAAGAGGGGAAATAATTATAATATATAAAATAAAAAATGACATAGATTATGTTAATTCAATTCCAATATTCTTCTAAATCATTTATTGTACGTAAGAATCGAATAAAATAGGCGATGCGTACACAAAATACATTACAGAAACGTTTTTTAGTGACAAATTTGTAATAAAATGATGCTTAACCCCTTTTACAATGCAATGCACATTTTATAAAAAAAGGTTATGTTTTTGTAAAGTGTTTTTTAAGTTTTGTCACAGTTCGCTCAGTACAAATATATTGTTTTTTGGATTTTATAGAATATTTCTACGGTCTTAAGGTTTAAAAACTACTGTGAGTGTCCTGAATGGCGCAAATCTTAAAAAAACACAGTAGTTATGTGTTTAATAGATATTATGGGAGTAAATAGTTCGATACTTCAATAATTATAATCATCAATAATAAGTCTAGTGTTCTAGGTATGTCCGGTCCAAAACCCCAAGAATTCAGTGATCATTTAATTTAAAATTTATAGGACCCTTACTGTGTAATGTTCTACCTTAGCAACTAGGAACGTGGCACCTAAACATTAATAAATATTTCTTGCTTTTGTGCAAAGATTTATTCTCAAGTTCAATAAAGTAAAAAAATCTTTTCAGTACACGATTTGATGGGGGTTGTTAAACTTTATTTCAAACTAGGAAGAATAGAAAATAGTACGGGAATGAAAGCTCACAATATGAAAAAGTGAGCGTAAAACTAGGATCGTTTATAAAATAAATCCCTAGCAACAACGGTTGAGCTTTCAATTTATTTATTTCCTTTTATTGAGCGAATAATCTTTTGTATGTTGACGTTTTACAGAAGGGCCAAAGCTCCCGAAAACCTAAGTGTGAGAGCGTTGAAATGTTAATCATTTTAAAATTTAAGTACCTATGTATATACGTGGAAAGAGTGGGTATATTGTGTAGTTTAATAGCAGCCAACAATGCCTACATTGAATTTTTATGATATAACATACGTACAGTATCCTAAATCTATGTACGTAGGTATGAATTTCTTCTCAAAATTTGTCTTTTCTTCATAGTCGTTATACCGGTTGACGAATGTCGGTTAGTGGTACTGCCTATATTCTAATATCAAATAACCATGTTATATATATATTTATAGGCCGTTACCTGAAGTTGTATGGATATTTTACAGAGTGGGGAGTAAATTTATATAATTTTTAGGGGCGGGGGCATTTTTTAACGTTATTCCTGACAACAACGCATTCTTTGCCCACTCGATCTTGCTCCCGAAATGTGAACGGACGTGTCAGCCACTCTCAGAGCTTTAAAATAAAAAAACAAAAAATACCCCGTTAAATAATTTATTTCGGGAAAAGTTTAATTAGTTTTTGCAGTGTTTTTACGATTTTTCTTGACGTAAAAAATAGGTGCACCAGCATGATTAAACCACAAGAAAGCGTACTTAAAAGGTAATCCACTTATATTACTTTATGCATTTATGAAGAATTTACATATGTACCTTTTGATCAATTAAATATCCTTTTTCATTAAAGTATAATAAGGTACGTTTTATATATTATATTAGTGATTTCATATTTAAATCAATAACTAATAACAGGCAGCACATCGTCATTTGGATTAGTTTTACGTACAAAACAAAAGCTTACGATATTTACATAAATTTTTATGTGTATTCGATCTGACGATTACTAAACTAAAAGTCCACAACACTTCCGATTACTAAGCCACTTGCTGTTATTATAGTGTAAAAATACCAAATTGGAATCAAATCACCAAAGCGTCATATTTTATGTACCCAAGTTTCATTGTTTTAAAATAACTCTATTGTATAAGTTAAAAAAATCCCATTTTTAATATTTTTTTTAATATTTGATTATTGCTGTATTGGAGTAATGGCAGATAGTTCCGCCTCGTTTGGTTGTTTTTATGCATGCGATGGACAAGGTCAATCCTCTCTTTAATATGTGACGCGATACTAATTAAGTAGGCACCTATATGTTTGTATCCGAGTATACATGCCCCTTAGTGTCAACCAAGTACTTTAACCATATTTAAACTCCTAATTAACATTACCTACGTAAATTATCAAATAACACAGGTCAAAATAGGTGGGAAATGAAAGACAGCGTAAGTATTGAGTAATTTTGCTTTTGATCCTTTCCATTATAATATTATGTATACCAATAAAGAAAGCTTTTTATGATGAAAAGAGCTTCTAGTTTACTAAATTTAGTTTCAGTAGTAAATTTGTTTGAATCAAGTCTTCTATTATAGGGGTAGGCTTATTAATTTTTTCATACATGAATTTTTGCTACGTACTTACAACGAATTGTATATAAACATTGTTGATTGAAAAATTGATGTTTAAATAAGGTTTCAATACGAATGTTCGGAAAGATAATTATTAATTTAAAACATGGACATACCCTTGAAAATATGGACAGTCCGTATAAATACGGACGGTCTAGTCAGTCTACTAGTCTGTACTTACCAATGAGGCGATATTGAGTTTAGTTCATATGTATATTCAGAATCTCGGTCAAATTACATCAGTGTTAATACGTACGCGTGACCGACGTCGTTCGAAAGCTTTTATTACACCTAAGCGACCGTCATCGATTGGACATCGATCTATCTATTTGTCGATCAGTCTTCAGCTGTCAAAAAAAACGTCGGTCGCGCGCATGTAATAACACCCATCACTTTTCCGAAGTACTAGATTTATTTGCAATGTTTTATTCGTGAAACTAACAATACAATTTTTCTCGATTCGATATATTCTTCGTCTCAGTAGGTACATCCAGAAAAGCGTGCGAATATTTTATGTTTGTTTATAACATTCACCTAAGCTTTAATTAAATATTCATATAGATGACTGCACACTCATTCAAGAGTCGTTGAACCGTGATAAGAGATGAATAGTATTTGAATTACAGCGCGATATGGATGGTGTGCTAAGTAAAGTCAAGAAGAAAAAAAAAACGATTCATCAAAATTCGTCAACAGGTCGTTGTCCGATTAATACTGGCTGATTGCAGTAATTATAAAAATTGTGTTATGAGACACGTTACATGTTATGTAAACAAAGTGCAATCAGCATGTACATGTACATTATATTAGTGGGCGTTTGCGGTTGTAAGCGATTGATAATTTAATCACACGATTATTTAGAATTTAGATCCTTTAAGTCCAAAAAAGCGTAAATTCATAAACGTCATGATTTTTTGCTCTATAAATATAATAATTATTATAAGTATTAGTCATAATTATTGTTTCTGTTTTGTAGCCAATTCTATTAACCGATATGAAATTAATTATTGTAAATTCGATAAACATTTAAAGGCAACTGAATTTTATTTTTGTCATATTTATCAATAATTTATTTTTGATAAGAAAATACTTTTCACACAGTTAATCGTCAAAACGAATTAAACTTCAAAACGGAATGAATTACGTACATAATATGTATCTGTTGAAAGCTGAAAGTAATATATCAAAAGACATAGGAAATAGGAAGAATATTATTATATTATGTCACATCAAGTGAGTAAAGGTTATATTAAGTATTATATAGGAGAAACTCTGCAAGCGAATGTGGGTTATCTTGGAGTTTACAGGGCTTATGACCTGTCATTGGCTGGGTTAAGTGGCCACTTGATGTACTTCAACATTCCCAATTCCGCCCATCATCTGATAACCATATATTATTACAAGTTTTGGAACTGCTATATATTGAACTCGTCTACGTCGTTCCGCATTACCGAAATTTTCTATGCTGGTGTCATCTGTTGAGAAGATTGTTAAGCATTTTTTGGCAATCATCTTTTTTAGTGCAGGTAAGGCCCTACCGAGCTTTATTACTTACTAGAAGACGCCTGAAGATGTCTCTCCAATTTTTTGTTTGCTTTATATTTTAACCAGTATTTATAATTATATTAAGTTTTAAGCTTTTACAGATTATGTCCTGTAATTGGTGATTTTATAAAATTGTTACAACGTGTAAATCTGCGTTCAATTTTTTCCTCTGCAACAAAGCGTTTTCTTTTTTCTCGTCAGGTTGATGATAATTAGCACGACGCGACGCTACATTTATGTCAATATTCCAGTAATGACATAATCTGCGAGTAGGACAATAGTATGTCATCTGATGACTGATGATAGATGCTAAGACTTAGTGACACTCGATCCTCTGAGATAATTACCACTCGGTCAATCTATTCCATCTTAAATTACATCAACCGCATGGCTCAAATTATTATTAAATAACGTTGTATGGGCACAAAGAATGCTGTTGAAGTCATAAGGCTACATACTGACTTATAATAATTATCTCGTCATTCGAGTGCCAGCTTCATTATACATAAATCAACAACATTGAGAGTTGTGGAATCCAACATGATTTATATGTTATCGTAACAATGTGTTTAGTAATCGTTTGAAATGTTAACATAACTTGTGAATGTCAGTCTCATCCGCTATTCCATATTAACAGTTGCGTAATTTCTGCAATCTAATCAGTATTTTCCTTCGAACAAGGATCTCAGAGAAGTGACATTCCGCACATCTAATATTCTTCTAAGATACCTATTCTGAAAAACTGAAGCCTGTTATTTTGGGCCCTGGTTTAGGTACCATGAAAAATGACTACTATATGATCAATATTTAGTGCCTACCTACAAATTAATAATTCAGTGTTAATTTTTTTCATGATATAACCTACGTAATGTAAATTAATTTATAAATAAGATTATTGATTTTCTATTATCAATGAAGATGTGCATTGGCTTAACTAACTTAACGAGTAAAGCTCAAACTCTGATTGAATGAACCCGGACCATAATGCAAGCTTTTATGTGTTTACACAATAAATCGAATGAACCCGGACCATAATGCAAGCTTTTATGTGTTTACACAATAAATCGAATGAACCTGGACCATAATGCAAGCTTTTATGTGTTTACACAATAAATTGAATGAACCCGGACCATAATGCAAGTTTTTATCTGTTTACACAATAAATTGAATGAACCCGCACCATAATGCAAGTTTTTATCTGTTTACACAATAAATTGAATGAACCCGGACCATAATGCAAGCTTTTATGTGTTTACACAATAAATCGAAATGAACCCGGACCATAATGCAAGCTTTTATGTGTTTACACAATAAGATTAACCCGGACCATATTGCGGTTACATAAATTTGCCACTCGATTACTTATTGCGGTTACATACTCGTACATTATCTATTCTACTTATAAACGTATCTTAATCTTCTCCCAATATGTTAATGGTCATTGAACCTTATTTGTGTCTTTTAACCCTTAAAGTACTGTGTTTAAAACGAAGCACGGCATCCGGTGATGTATATATATATATTGTACATATATAGATCGGTAATGCCGCATCCTATCGCTTTCTTAGAACAGGCAATTGCCCATTTAGAAACCGATAGCGCTGACCGGAGTTTTAAAATTTTTCTCTTCTTATATAATATAGCCTGCGCCAGTATTCAGCTTATTCAAGACATTAATGATTCTTATATGTATGTATATATGAGATGTTTGTAAAACTCCAAATAACATGTATTTATGTCTGTATAATACAATATTTAAATAAAAAAATAAACCTCGGGTTACCCATACAAAATGTTAATTCACTAACTAACTAACTAACTAACCATCACGCCATTTCCCCGAAGGGGTAGGCAGAGAGGATAGAACGCCACACCACTCTGTCCTGGCATACTTCTCTTGCTTCCTCACATTCATACATCTTCTCATGCACGAACGTCGATTATTCCGACTTCTTACATGCCCACTTTCAAGCACTTGTTTTACTTGATCATGCCATGTCTTTCTCGGCCTTCCTCGACTTCTACATCCAGGCACAGTCGCATCATATATTTTTTTAGCCGTTCTTTCATCATCCATTCGCTCTACATGACCGAACCAACGTAAAAGACCTTTCTTAATTTTGTCGATAATGCTTATCTCAGCCTTGCATTCTGCTCTAATTTCAACATTAGTGCACCTATCATACATAGTTTTACCACACATTCGCCTGAGAGATCGCATTTCAACTGCATTCAATTTACTTTCATCCTTATTTTTCCAACTCCATGCTTCGCTTCCATACATAAGGGTTGGTACCAGAACTCCATTATGCACTGCCAATTTAGCCTCTTTTGATAAGCACTTATTAATAACTTATTAATTCATAACTTTTAAAATTGTATTTTTCATATTAATGTTTTTAAAATCAGTGTGTAGTTATTTTAATTTTTATTAAAGCTTTGTGTCAAATATATTTTTTCAATTGTAAAAAGGTTTGATTTCCACTGTTACATTTCGATTATTTAGGGGAGAAATAAATTATTTTGTAAGATTTTGCAACGCGGGTTTCATCACCGCAAAGCGAGGGTTAAATCCTCAGATATAGGTACAATTTATACAACCGCAAACCAAAATGAAACTAAAATAAACATTCTGTTATTAAATTATTCAATACGATTTTACAGTCAAAGTAGGTCATAATAATGTTTACGTAGGAAATAAGACCAAAAAAAGAAACTGAGATAGGACTGAAGAATTAAAGAATTTTCCGTGTGCAAATTTTAAAAATATTATTCTGATTTTAATTATTAGGCAAGGACCCAATTAAAGTAGAGATTTTTGTTTATTTTACCGAAAATCGGACCTGAAACCACTTTTTTTATAAATTAAAAAATATCAGTACCTCTCATATCTCATATTTTGAAATTATTGAAGCTATCCAAAGCTAATTCGAAGCATTTTTGCCGCTTTAAAGCGGCTTACGCTTGTACCTATCTTGGAAAGCGATATTAGGAAAAAAATAACGAGTACATACCTGTATTGTGTTCGTTACAACATGGTTGGCTTAAAAGCTACCGGAAGCTGAAGTGAAACTTTGAAATATTAAATACTTTATGGATAAATATCAGATGTTCATTAAATGTGACATAATAATGGTTTATGATAAATGCGAGAAAGTTTTAATGCATCGAACAGTGGCGGATTTAAAGCATATTTCAGTGCGTAAATACCTAAGCATTTTTGAAATTTATAAACCAACCTATTTCCTCATCTGAATATATTTTCACGACCATTACTATTTTGTTAAAAATTAAATTAAAAATCAACCACAACATGTCAAACAAAGATTTTTACTATTCGGAATATTATGGTTTTATATATTATTTGAAGTTTATTATAACGTTTTTTAAAAATATTTTTTACTCACTACTAATACTACTCTCCCTTATCCGCACCCAATGGTGCACAGGGCACTGCATTGGTACACCAAGTGCAGTGAATCTTGATAATTTGTTGCACGAAGGCAAGATGATCAGTCTTACGCTTCAGCGCCAATCCAAGAAATGAAATATTTTACCTAACCTAATGATACACAAGCTTTTTTATGTGTGATGCTTACCAGCTTTCCTTGTTTTAAGTATGTTTTATATATACAACACTATAAATTATATTTTGAACTAGGTAGATACTTAGTTCAACTGTGCGATCATTAAAACACCTAATGGTGATCGCAGCGGTGACGCGTATATGACCAAAAATATTTTACCGACTACCGTCATATACTTACAGTGTATGCGGCTCGACTATGGAATCAACTCCCAAATGCTATAAAGGAAGCCGAAACAGTCACTTCTTTTAATACACGGCTGAAAAAACGTTTCCTACTCCTTAAATTTTATTCCTGTTTTTATCTCCCTTCTATCCTAGGCAGACATTGAGTGTGATAATATGTGTGTTAAAAAGTGTTTCTTTCTGTTATTGCTTTTACGTTAAATACCTGCGCTACTTTATTTTATTGTTGTGTTTGAAGAAATTGCCAACTAGGATGTACAAATGTAAAATATGTATTACAAATTAGACAAATCAATTTATCAATAATCAATAGATCAAATAGACATGTACTCAGAACAGCATAATGTACAAAGGATTTCAAGGTATAATGAAGTACCGGAGATGTCAAAAAATGGGATTAAATTTCAGAAGCAACCCTAGTAAAATTTTAATGTAATAATAAATATTTAGATGGAAAAAAAATGTAATAAATTAGCTGTAAGATTTTTTCATGGATAAATAAAAAATGTACAAAAAAACAGTAATAATATATCGTAATATAAAAATATATACAATCGAGAAACAACTGCGTTTGACCTACACTTCGACGCCTCCTACGTATAATCGTAATTCACAAAATGCGATTTTACAGGAGGACATTCAAAAAAATTTTCGTTTAAATGAATTGGTTGTAGATACCTTAGACAAATTACTAAAAAAATAATTATTATTGGAAAAATTTTTTTTTTTTTTTTAAGATTTTTTTAAAGATATAAAAAATGTACAGACGAACAAACCAAAAACTCAAATCGACGATTTATGTGGGTTACGATATTATACGTTTATAGGCGTCGACATGTTGACGTTGGTGATGGGCAGTTCTGGGCTAGGCAGAGTTTGGGGGTCTTGCGACAGAGATTTGCTACCAAATAAAGGAAGTTAATAAAGCACTATAAAGCCATATTCCCAGTGGACTGGACGATGCAACATCCTCTCATAAAACATAAAATGGCGATTATATAGGTCATTGCTCCGGGAAACTTTCTCTCTTATCAACTTTGTCCCTTTCCGTAAACAGCGAGTTATCTTACGGCTCGATATCATTGTTTTTTTTCTAGAAATAAATTAATGACTGTGTTACATGTGTACCCAAACGTACATTGATCGCCTGTTCAACGCGAGATCAAATCTGTTTGCATAAATAAACCATTAATATATACCTATGTTAAGTTCACGTTTCCCAGGTAGAACAGACGATATGGACACTGCTAGATCCAATATGATTTTTAAATTTATTGTAATGTTTTTACTTTAGCAAAAGTTTTGAGGTTCGGCCATAAAAGAAGTTAGGAAAGTTAAGAGAAGTCCATAACAGTACTTTTCGATAAGGATGTAGGCTAATTTTTATTCCAATATCCACATGAAATCATCATCATCATCATTTTCAGCCCGTTGAGGTCCACTGCTGGACATAGGCCTCCCCCTGCCGTCTCCACTCCTCCTGATCCTGCGCCGCCCCCCGTCCACTGTCTTCCAGCAGACTTCTTGATGTCGTCCACCCATCTCATCGGTGGACGTCCTTAAGGCCTCTGATTTCTCGGTCTCCACACCAGAACGCGTTTCGTCCATCTGTCGTCCGTCATTCTGGCTATGTGACCGGCCCATTTCCACTTCAACCAAGCAATTCGCTCCACCACGTCGCAGACCTTTGTCTGGCGTCGGATCCAATCGTTCCTTTTTCGGTCTCTTAATGTTATTCCAAGCATAATTCTCTCCATGCTTCTCTGTGCAACTTGCAACTTATGGGAGGATTGCTTGGTCAGAGTCATTGTTTCCGCGCCATAAGTAAGGACGGGCAGAATGCATCGGTTGAACACTGAACACTCGAGTCTTGAGGGAGCCGGGGATGGAGCTTCGGAATGTGGAATTTAGCTTTCCAAAAGCCACATGAAATACCTTAATTATATCAGTGTTTTTTTGATCAACCTCTTTTGATTTCGTGTAGGTATTATAAAATATAAAAAAAACATGTGTGCAGTTCATAACAGGTAGAAGTGAAACCTTAATAAAACTAAGCTGAGAGAGAATGAGGTAAATGCAGAATCAGGAGTGGGAGATAATTATAGTATTTATTTATTATAAATATTGATACCCAGTTGATAATTTTTTTTCATTTTTTATTCATGATCCATGTCTTCAATTTCTACAAGTGATACGAGCGGCTTATGATAACTAAAGTATGAGATAAAAGTTTTTGTTCTATGTTGATAAGTATATCAGTGAAATACCGCGTCAAGGCGCCTTCTCCCTCGGTTTTGCTACAAAATTTTGGGAGTCGAATCTACCTCTTCAGATACATGAATAGAAAAAAATTCTGTTTTATAGCCTAGGACCTCCACATTATAAAAATAAACAACACTTTATTCACGTATCCCTATGTTACAAAATGCAAGAATACACGTTATGATACATGTTGGTCGCTGATAAAATAACAATCACAAAGGTAAAAACACGAATTTGTACCTCGCACATCCGATATAACTTGTAGCGAAATAATGGCTCGCGGAATGCGGCTGAGACAATTTTGTTTTAGTGAAGTAGGTACTTATGCCAAGAATCGCTCAAGAAAATTATAATCATGTTTACATACGCCTAATGTCATTCCTCCCAGCTCATGACGGATTTCAGAACATGCGAAAATGTAATCTCAGAACGTAATAACTCCAAATTACGAATGTTAATAAAGTTTATTTCACATTAAGCTCATTATAATCAAATGTTATTTATATTTAAATAAGTATCTTAACGTCTTGTATGAATTCTCAATAAGGTAATTCATTATAGTATAATAATAGTGTATTATCCTGCTGTTACTAATTGCCAATTAAATCGTAAAATTAATTGCACTAAATAGTTTTCGTAAATAAATTTCTGCAGTTATATTAACTTATCATAAGAATGGAGTTATGTCTTATTAATGAGGTGAATTTATCGTTTCTGTTAACTGAGATTGAGAGTTATTACCACAGTTAATGCACCTTTCAAATTATTTAATAGTAAGACAAATGATTTAATTGAAAAGTGTTTAAATTAATAATTTATTTGGCGCTATGGAAAATTTCACTATTTTGAACCTTTTAAAAACCTTTTGTTAAAATTGTCACCCTTTATGGCCTACGTACAATACACACAGTAGATACCTTCTTGCTTCTTGAGATTCCATTTTGTCGTTATTAAAATATTTTCGTTGTTTAAATTATCTGGACGTCATTTTCCTCCCCCCCCCACCTTTTTAGGACTTGGTTTGATAGTTTGCCGAGCTTACGTCATCGAAGAGTGACCATTTTGTTTATACCAAATCAACTGCCTTATTTCTATAAACTTTTTTTCAGATTCTAGGGTGGGTTACATTATTATTTACCTTTAAAAATAGGTTTTTTTTACATCCAACATAAAATATTAACGTAAAGTCCTAAAAAATATTTTACTCTTTTTGTTAATAATTACAGTTGTTTAAGAAAGCTACTACAAGAAAACTCCATGCTTCAAAGGACTTTTCATGACCTTTCCTCATTATCTTTAAGCTGGTGATGAAGTGTTTTTTTTGTATGGATTTTAGGCTCTACACAAAATGAAAGAGGAGGTAGATTCTAGAAGACTGAAAACCATAGGCTTTTATTCTATTTAAAGGGTCATTATTAGTTTTTTAGTGGTTCTCGTCCAAAAAATGATTGGACTATCTCAAGAGTTAGGATTGTGATGACGTAATAGTGAGGTCTTAATATGGGAAGAGCAAGATTTAAGGTGAAGAACAGAGTATGTATGAGGAATGAGTCACGCTGGTGGACTAATGACCGACGTTGATGAGAAGAGGCGCGCTCTGTTACTTATTTCGTCACATTTCCCGCCAAACTTTGCGTTCTAAGAAATGGTCAAGGTCACGTGTTGCTGCCCGCGAAAATTGTTTCGCGGCATTTTTAAAAAAGGAAAGTTGCCATTTGAGTTTTTTGATTACTAATCAATACTCAATGCCTACCTAGGAAAAGATGGTCGGAAAAGACATATATTATGTCGAATAAAATATATTACCAATCAAAAGTATAAAATCAAAACCATTTTATTTTCAGTCTCTAACCTAGCTCCAGTGTTAAGAATCACGACAAAAATCAGTTTTTTTACATTTTTAAATCGTCTCTGTTTTTAATAATAAAAAAGCACTTTTCTATAATTAAAATAAACAGTTTTGCCAGAAGTGTATGCATTTAATCGTAAAAGATTTCGATTTGAAATAATAATATTTATTATTTATTTCATATTATATTAGAACATAACAGAATGTTCAAAAAAATCCAATTCATTCCTAAATACAAATCATACAAAATTACAATTGACAATAATAAAATCATACAAGTAATAGAATAGTTAAGTTAGTATAATGATTTAAAAAAGTAATAGAAATAACAAAATTAAAGTTAGAAAGTGCTTTCCTAACGGATCAGACTCCACTGTCGTGAAATAAGGTCGACATCCGAGGTGATGCGATTAAAGTTAACAAGATTGCTCTAGATGCTTTTCTATAGGATGAAGCAAGATGCTAAAAATGTATTCTATAACTTTCTATAACTATAAGATTTCATCTATCATTAACTTCTGGAATACAATAACTAGACTAAGATTAGTATCTTGTTCTGAAATAAATTATTATTTGCTCTTCCAAGCCATTAGCTTTTATAGTATGTACATTTTACATTAAACGTAGCTTTAAACTTACTGAAAAAACATTTTTTCGTGGAATATGAAGTAATTGTCATGCTAAGAGACAATTTAAATAAGGCCAGGATTATTTTTTTACTTTTAATACATCGCGTACAAAATTTATGCTTTGTTTTTAGATAACAACTTGACAAACGTGATAACAAATTCACATAAAATCTCAAAGTAATGGCTTTTTTGTTAAGTCCATATTTATTTTATTGATAAATAAGCGTTTTACAAACAACAAGGTTATTTTGAAACTGATAGACTGTGAATTGGTTTCTAAATTAATAATCTAAGTTATGTTAGAATATTTAAAATCTAACTTTTTTCGTTTCATAAAACTGAACACATTACGCGATAATATAAACATTTAAATTGTTCAGTTTAAAACGCCATAAAACATAGTAATAAGCTGAATATTTTAAACTGAAACACGTAAAAGACTCGGATAAGTTGCACTTTCAAAAGCTCCGAAATGCTCATACAAACAATTTATTTCCATATTATTTACGAGTAATCCGATGTTTTTTGCACTCACTTTGTATTTTCCATAATTATAGAATTATAAATGCACTTATGACTTTCAAGAGAAAAAAAAAGCGGAAAGCCCACCTTTTGTGCATTTTTTTTTTTATTCAGGATACCTAAAGGTAGTAGCAAAATAAAAAAATAGTAATAAAGTAAAGAAACACCTAAATTCTAGGGTAATAAGAGAGACAGTTTTAATTTACTGTCTATCTTTTCTGTAAAAATAATAAACAATTCACTGCCTCTGACTGACTGTCGCTAATATGGTCCTCCCATGTTACATGTATAATAAAGGGCAAAAACATTTTTTTTTTTCATTAGATTCGGTTATGCCCTTTCATTTTTTCTTCCGCCGCTCGTCAGCCATAGTGGTAATCGGCATTTGGCTACCGTGCATGAACGGTCGCGGGCTCGATTCACGTAGGGGAAGTTTTGATTTGTAAGTACCTGATATAAAATAAATATATAAAAAGTTCACAGCCATTTCTCTAGGTTCTACGCATAAACTGTATAATCAGTACGACTCTTTTTGTGCGCTTACGAGACAAGTGCTTTTAAAGCATCCGTTTGCGGTCAATCCGTATTTGTAAGCTCCGTTTTTAAATATTTTTTGCAAGCAATCTTTTGAATTAATTATTTAAAAAATACGGAATTAAAAAATATAGGACATTTCCCTATTATGTTTCAAACTAAACATCATATTTAATTAAGAATATTTTTAAAAAATCCGAAATCGAAATGAGGTAATAATTTGATAGAACAAGAGAAACCCAACCTAGCAAACCTGTAAAAACCATCGGGTCAACCGAATATGTTTTTTAATATCCACGATACATGGTATTGAGTCATGGTGCCATGGTGTGTCATGGTTGAGGGCAGTCGGGTGCAGCGGTCAGTGCGGGGGGTTGGTGTGGGGAGTAGGGGGTGGCAGGGTCAATGATCGACTAACAATTTTCAATCACCGACCCACTAACATGGAAATAATGTTAACAGTACGCCCGCACCGCGTTAGGCCACAGGGTAATGTGTTACCTTATTGTACACTCTATTGCTTTTAACACTTGCTGCTTTTAATCGCATCAACGAGAGATATATTAAAAATAAAGCGACAATTAATTATACCTTGATAGTATGCTGAATTTTCTTAAAAATGTAATAAAATATGATGACGTATGTAAAAATGTATTATGATATTTTGATTTGTAAAAAAGGCATTACTATCTTTTAAATTCATGAATAGTGTTAATACTGTATTGGCTGATAGAATAAATCTACCAACAGCATTTTGAGCGTGTCCAAATACTTGTAGACAAAAACTGGATTTCAACATTAAATTATAATTATTGGCATCTCAACAGAGACGAGAAGTTTGGAAGCGAATATGGATATCAAGGCGTTTACCCAGTGGCTTATGGTCTGTCATTGGCTGGGTTAAGTGGCCACTTGATCAATATACACTGCGCTTGGTGTACCGATGCCATGCCTTTTTTACCATTGAGTGCGGATAAGGGAAAAGTAGTAGTAGTATATATCACTCATACACGTGTGATTTTCCCTATATAATAGAGAGAGAGAGAATGCAGGTAAATATTTTAATTTGTACTTATTATTAAATCGTGGAAAACTTATAATAATTTTACACAAATTCAGTCTCAACTAATTAAGTAATAATTTGATTAATAATTCTTTATTGTAAATATATATATTGTATATCTATCGGAACTTTGCATGGTAGAGAACAGAAATACTAGACAGTCAACTCTAAGATCCGAATTCGTTCAGTCAGAGGTAGACTTTGTGAACCCCGGCGAAGTCCAAACACCAAGTTTGGCTATCGTACTTTTGCAGTGGCTGGCCCCTCTGTATGTAGCTCAATCACAGATGACTATCGAAGTGTTAATAAGTGACGTAATGACGATTTCTCACCACGGGCGTTTAACGTTTTTCGCGATCACAATGGAACAATCCGTTAAAAGTTTATCGATCGGGATTATTAATTGTCGCTTTAAATATATGGAAAATACGCCAAAACTGCAAGTAAAGTAAAATAATTTAGTTTTATAGAATTTTAATTGTTTGTGCACAATTTATCATGCCATTTATTTGCTTTAAATCAATTTGAGAAAGCAATAAAACGAAACATTTGTCAAAGTATGCCTTTCATCTATGGTGCTTGGCAACGCGACCGTGATATGAACGTATGTTCATTGTGATCGGGTCAAATGCTTAGCACGTTTTTAAGCACGTCGACAATCATTTGTGATTGAGCTACGAATCGATTGCTTTCACACATACGCACCATTTAGAGCCCTAGTCAATTTCGGTCTCAAACGCTTCTTTTTAATATCTCAAATACAAATTTCCCAGAATGCGGAATTGCCCTAGTCTGCTCAAGTTAAAGGTAATAATATAGTCTAATGCTAATTGTAACGAGCGCTTCAGCTGATTTTTCACAAAAATTGCTCTACGCAAGTTACCCGATAATAATAATAAATTATTGTGTTTTTGTTATTTTTGTAACCATTAGTAATCTTTAATAGTTGAATACAGCTTTGCCATGTTGTAATAAAGGGTTTATATTTTTATAATAAAGGATATACGATAAATTCACACCTTGTGAGATTGATCACAAATTGCACTTTTATAAAAGTGTGGAATATTTTGGGATCCTGAAAAAATAAAAATCAAGATTTGAATAACAAAATAAAATAAGAAATTCTTCGGGGGCCAAGCGTTTTATTTCTTTCTGACAAAAATAAATAAAACAGTATTTTGTGAGATATCACACGCAGAAAATTTAAACTGTTGTACAAAATTATTGTAGAAAATACATTCATATTGTTGTTGAATATCATTTTTATCTGAAGTTGAATGACAACAAAATAAAAAAAAGGAAATGTAAACCTCTTACTTAAAGTTGTAATTATGTAGTAAAATACTTTTTTTATCTTCTTACAGTGCATTAGTGCACCAAGTGCAATGTATCTTGATTATTACTTAAATAACTTTGCATAATTTAAATAGTTTTATAAGTAGCTAGAACAAGAATCACGCTTTAGATTCACGGATTTGATTAAAAACATTGTATATTGAAAAAAATAGAAGGCAGCAAAAGATAAGTAAATATTACAAAAAAATATAATGTAGAGATCAACCAGTCTCAACAATCTTGCAATACATGTTTTAACACATTATGTATTTATATAATACAGGTGCTAACTGCGCATTAGGTTGTAGATAATGTTTTTTTCCTTCGGGTGACTGAACGATAAAAACCTCATTATGCAATAGAAATTTGATCGCGCAAAATGTTTTGTCTGCAAAAACGTGATTTGGAGAAAAATAGGTGTGTAATGTGAACCGAATCACTTGATATAAAAAAAAATACATAAAAAAATACAATATTTACTATGCAAGAAGGCTGTGCGTGGAAAAGCAAGGCATGGTGACCAAAAGTTTCAAAAAGGAAGAGCTTGCGGCAGCATTGATTAAACATAAACATCCATTTTGAATTTGCGTTTTTATAACTATGTTTTATGACTTTATTAATTTAAATCAGCAAAACGTACATGTGAATGAAAGAAAGCATTAACTTATTGTTTGATGAAACGACAATTCCAATAGTTGAGATATGTTTAAAATCTACATGTTTAAAACAAATAATGGTAATAAAACAAAAGAAATACCCCTTATCTTCAGCGAATGAGTTTTCTTATATCTGAATACATAATTATGTAAGTACTACTAGCAATGAATCGGGTAGAAACCCCAATTTGCCACGATTGTATATTTTTTTCAAGCACTAGGATCCCTAATTGGCTTGGATTTGTTAACGCTATAATAAAAAAAATATTATATATTATGTTATAAAACAACTTTTCAATCATTCTTTTACGAAAGCATAGAACCTCAGTAGGATTCGCATTTTGTACACCCTCAGTAAGGCAAGACGTTTCTAATGTTGCAACTATGTTGCCCCATCGGTTTATTTGACTCAGAGTCGTTGACTGTGCAAACGGGCGATTTCTTTTTTGAAATAAACACTCCATAAACATAAACATTTGATTTCAACACCGCTGTGAGAACATTTTCACTCGAGCCGAGATAAATGGACCATAATTACTGGATGCTGAAGGGACCACGGTTAGTTTGCCTTTCGTTTGTGTCCGATATTCGAGCCTGAGACCCGATGTACAAAGGTTCCGAGTTTCGCAACCTCCGAAGCCTCTAGCCGGGCCAACAATACAACATGACATCATGTTTGATTGCGGCAAATGATACTAGCTATAATTATACCTATATACCTATGTTACATCGTAGGTTTTGACCCTTTAAACTGAATACAATGTTGTCGTACAATGGTTAGGTCCAAATAGAAACTTGAAAGCGACGCTTTCTAAAATCGTATTTTAATAAATTATTATTTAAGCCTCTGTCGGTCAAAGGTGATTAATGATTAGGTATTAGGTATGGCTTGTCGCATTTACTTTATTCAGTTCTAGATTAGACAGTTCTAGTACAGTTTTTACGAAAAGCTAAATTAGTATTAATTGTGGCTTATTTCCTCGAAGCCAGATCATCATTTACATCATTCTATTTCCTTTATGCATAACATATGGATTCCATAAACTGCCTCCAAGGTATGCAATCGACCTCTACTCCTATTTTTCTCCCTAAATTACGTTCTCATACTGTAGTTCTTACTTACGCATATATTTGTGATAATTCACTGAAAACTTCTTGGTATCTATGCATATTTATTAATAAGTTTCATCACTGAAAGCTTCTTGAAAACCGTACCTTTACATTATGCATGGTATGTGCATGAAGTTCATGGGTTTACATATAATTACCTTCGCGTATTCAAGGTTGCCACTGCACCGATGGTATTGGCTAGTGCTGTCCGAAGATACAACAACATTAAGCTGACGTTTATTTGGCCGTTGTCCTCGCAAATAGTCCTTACGATGTATTCTGCAGTGTAACCTAACCTAACACGACCCAGACCCAACCTAACCCAACGCGCCCGCGGAATATGTATACAGAAATCATTATGCTAAGTAGATCTAGGGAGATTGGTAATGGCAGGATACTATTTGCATCATGACATCCTGATGTCATTTGACAGCCATATTAAGAGGTACGTGTGTTCCTGTCGCTCGCGCTGTATCTAGGTACGGCTAGGCACTCGTATTCAATGCCCGGTTTATATGGCTCTAAATACACAGAAGTTGGCAAGGCATGCGATAAAGAAAGGGACAATAGAAAATATAAACTCGTGTCTTCGTTTACCGCGGGTTCAACAACCTTTTTTGATAAGGAAGCGCGTTATTTATTGTGATTACCATGTCGTGTGCTGTTAACGTTCGCTAATCGTATTGACGCGAATGTACTCAAATACATCTTAACAGAAAAATTACTTATTCAATGACGCAACAAGTATATTATTCAATCGTTTGAATGAGGTTTGAATCCATTTATAAATTAGACGCCTAGTTTCTAACTCAGTCAAGTTCATGTCAGTTATTTGAAGGTTTTTAAAAAATTCAACATTCAACATTCAAGTTCATGTGAGTTGTTTTAAGGTTAAAAAATACGTTACACTTATTTGATATTAAAAATAGGACTATCCTAACTTTTGGTAGTTTAAAAAAAAAATTACTACTTGAATAAGATACTTATTTAGTAGATAAGTACAATAGAGAAAACAGCAAGAAATAATCCCACGCATTGCCTGTGCGTGGGTATACATTAAAGGATTGAAGTATATAGGTACACATAATATTTTATAAAAACTTAAAAAATACAACACAATTAGTTTTTATCCGTATTACGTAAATGCATTATTAATTAATTTTATTTAATTCCCCCAGTTTAATTAATTCTTTTTTAACTGACAATAAAATGGCATTGTCAGATTTTCCAAATTTTTCATCTTTTAAAAAATTAACACAAAGTTGGATACACAGTGTAAAGGTAGAATCATTCTTACTAGAAATACCATAACTATAACATAATCTACGTCATTTTTTATTTTATATATTATAATTATTTGCCCTCTTCTTCTTCCGGTATAAAGATACCAATATTTTGTATTCATTCTTTTTTTAACTATCTTGTTTACATTATCTGTTATTTTTTTATTTCTACATGACTTTATCTTTCTCTTTTGCCACGTGCACACTGTATGACTTTCATAGTATACCCCCACAAACAGGCTATGCCTTGGTGGGATTTTTGTTTATGTATTTTTTTAAATTTTATATGTGTCTGTAATGTATATCATGTAAACAAAAAATTTTTTTTTTTGAAAAAAAAAAAAAATAAAAAAAATATGTATTTAAATATATTGTTATCTTTAACCCATTTTTTAGCACTTCTTTTAAACATATTGTTGATACTTAAAATATCCTTAACCTCGTTGTTTAGGCCATTAAGCAATTTTGGTGCTACATAGTAAGTTTGCCTCTGCCCTTATCTAGTTTCGAAATGACCACATTGCAAAACTAAATTAAACTACTTGGATTTATAGTATTTTTATCTTTAAGAAAATAAGTAGTAATAGGTATTTGCTGGTAAACATATCAATAATAATATTGGTTTAAATTATTATATAAAAATACATGATATAATAATGTATTCAGACATGTAGAGATATTTTTTTTTGATTTATGATGATTCAAAGTATTCATCAGGTCAGTTCTAGGAATTTTATGATTTGTTTTAAATACGTGCAATAATACCTTAGTGGAGTAACCTAGTCATATTAGTATGCAAAGGAGCTTCCTACGTTCACTATTGTTTGATGTTTAGCGATATAGAACTTGTCATCTGTCTAATATCCAGGTACTTTAATTTAATACAGATTGTGATAAACATTAATTTACGTAGAACTGTATTTTCATATATTTTACATTTTCAGTATTTTAATACTTTTCTAGAAATGCATTGAAATAAGTTCTATAGTAAGCTGCAAAAAACACAATCAATCGAAGCTTTAAATGCTGCTGTAGAAAAGTCTTCAGTAATTATTCGAAGTGATTTATTTGAAATAGAGATAAATTTTGTGATAATATACTCTGATTTACCGTAATTTTTACTGTAAATTTACTACATTTGTATTACCTGAAATCGTAAGAAGAACTTGTACAATATGAACGTACTTTTTTGAAAAATGAAAAATAGAGTTTTTTAATGTCATTTATAAATGGTTACGTTTTACGAAGTTTTTTTAAATGCACTTGCACTTGTTTATTTTTTAAACCGCTATAATTGTTTTGACGAAAAAAGAATATATAACGTATAAACTCTCTAAAGATTACGAACTATTCAAATTATAAACCCCGATGTGGTGGTAAAAGTGAAGGAATGCAAAGTTTCAATGAACTGAAATTTACCGTTTTCATCCTATCTATGTTCAATATAAGATTGAATCACACACATATTATAAAGGTATTTTTTACAATAATATGAAAGTAGAAAACGCGTAGGTACCTACGTTATGAATTAGTGAAAATTTTGTAGTGATGAATATGGATATCTACAAAAATGTTGAGCGTATTCACAAGCAGATAAAAATTTGCAAAAGGAACTTTTTTGCGAATGAGTGATGAAAGAACGGCTAAAAGAAGTTTAAATGCAAGTGTGCCTGGATTGTAGAAGCGCGAGATAGGCCTGAAATAAGACATGGCTATGACCATGTACGACCATGTACTAATTGAAAGTGGACATAGTGAAAAGTCTGGAATTAATCGGCGTATGTGCATGAGAAGGATGTATGAATGTAGAGGAAGCAAAATAAAGTATGTCAGGACAGATGGCTAAGGCGTTCTACCCTCTCTGCCTACGTCTACGGGGAAATGGCGTGATGGTTAGTTAGTTAGTTAGTTTGGAACTTTTTTGATATAAAAAGTTATTTGACTCTTACATTAATGTTATACGGTCAGGTCCTTCTATTTTTTTATTAGAGTAAAGTAGTCAATACTACACTAAACTACGATTGCATTTGACACTACAAACATTACGACATTTTACTATATTTAAAAAAAAAGTTTGTTTATTTCAGGAATTGCGGCGCGGTAGTGACGTGGCCGCGGAGGTGCGGGCGCGTGTGCCGAGCGCGCGCACCGTTACTGCGGCGGCGTTGAAGCGGCGCGGCGCGGCCCGGCGGCGTGACTTGGCCGTGCTGGGACCCCAGCCGGCGGCGGCATGACCACGCTGCTCGGACTACTCGTGCTGGCGGGCTACCGGCGCGCTTCAGGCCGGCGTTGGTGTCGCACAACGGCGAACGAGCCTTCTGCAACGCGATGGGCGCAGCATATCTGCTATGGCTGCAGCAAGATAATTTCCTTCCAGGAACCTCACGCTCTGGGAGACGCAGGACTACACGGCGCGGCCGCCTCAGGCAAGTACATAACAGATAACTAACTACGACTGCTATTTCCTTATCCGCACCTAATGGTGACATCGAGCACTGTATTATAATACCAAGTTCAATAAATGTACCTTGAATCTTGATTGATTATTATCTTACATGAATGTTATGAGATCGTGTTTGCGTATTACCCCTATTGTACAGTCCAGGTATCAAAAAAAACATTTGGTTGTCTGTAAAGTCGGTTATACGGGGCGATAATTTTACGTGATATAGACGTCATAAGAACACATGATGATAAAAATAGCATACTTTTAATGAATTGAAATTGAATTATATTACTGAATTATCATTATTATTGTATAATAACAAAGCATGATTAATCTAATGAATTTATTTTTTTCCATATCATTATAACAATTTTATAAGCACTCGTTAATTCACAAATATTTGGTTTACTTCAAAATATACAAAATAATTACAAGTTAACTATGTGCTCATTTAACAATATTTATGGAATTATTCGCCGTCATGGAGTGTAATGAAGAGATAGATGCGGACACAAACCGAACGATTAGCGCCTACGTGCCACTCTATCGCTTGGTATCGCGCTCTCGCTTTGCACACTCGCTCAGCCGGAAACGTGACTATGAGTCATGCTTTTTTCGTTATGTGCAGCGCCGGCGTCGATTTATTAGACGTTATCATCGTTCAAAAAAAAACAACATTTTTTAGCCACTGTCGTGGACGATGCTAAAAACTTTCATCAACGACAACGATACATTGCATTTTCTATACTCAACCACCTTTAACGTATAAACCCCAAATATCTGAAAAAAAAGAATAAAACAGAAAATTTCAGCACATCGACTGACATATGACTACATATTACAATCACATTCATAGAATTTGACAGAAGGAAATTAGCGAAAGACTTAAATACGGCTCCGTTGTCATTTGACATGATGTCACGAAACTTTCAAAATTACTTTTGTCCAGATATGGGTATAAGGCCTGCGCGAAATTAAGTAAAAAATAACAACAACACTTTTGTCCGAAATTGTGTCACATGAAGACCTTTTTATACTGAAAACAGTCGACATGACATTATTCAGTAGATTTAATGTTGAAGATCATCCCCCCCCCCCCCCTTCCCTTTCCCCCCCTTTTCGCTAATGTAACGCCCTGATCCCCATTCTTGAAGGAGGTTTTTAGCACAGATATTTAAGGGTTAATATAGAAATACGGTACTGTAGAGATTAAATTTAATAATAATATAAATAGAATAATACGCGAAAGACATGCACTTTCCCGGTTTCGTTGATTCCAGGGCATTTTTCGCGAGTATTTTATAGCTAGGCTTATTTCACGTGCTTCCCCCACGATCACGTGTATTTTCTACTATTACCAAAAACCTCCACTAAGAAAATAATCTAATAATATAATATTTTACTTATTTCACTAATCTTGTTTATATATGAAAAGGAGAACCGATAAATAACCAAGTTATCAGATTAAATTATTGTAACTTGAATAAACATTCAGCAAATAAAACTTTTCAGGAATTCCTGAAATTTACAAACTGAATCTTGAAAATCCAAAAATTACCCTATGCTGTAGAATTAGTTATTCATCTAGGTATTATATTACAAAAATGAAGTGATTTGCTAATAAATACTTAATATCAATATCAATGCATAGATGGAGCTAGTTACGCGCTGGTGAATGGTTTTCGATTCGTAAACATATATACAAAATCAAAAATGTTTACTGGTGTGGATATTCGCTAATAAGCGGAATGGGGAGCGTCGTAGTACGTAAAAAGGCCACTAATCCAGCCAATGACAGGTCATAAGCCCTGTAAACGCTCGAAATATCCATATTCCTGAGTTTGGAATAAAATCTACTTCATCCCTGTAGGAATATAAAATGAAATTATTTATATTGTAGAGTTTATTTAGCCATACTGAAAATTTAAATAATATATCATTTTTTGATGTTGTATTATTGAAATTAAGATTTGATGTAGGATATACTCATTATAAAAAAAAAAAAAAAAATCCCTCGGCACGGGATAGAACACGGTTACTATATGTGAGATATGTGTGTGAAAGAGACTGTGTGTGAGGGCGACAGAAGATGTGCGAACGTGTGCGTGTACGGAGTACGAGGTCTGTTCAAAAAGTATCGCGAATTTTGAATTTCCGCGGGCTACGTATATTTGATTTTGGATTTTTTTGTAGCGTTATGGTGGTACTCACGTCCCTTATACTTATGCTGACAAGGTCGGACATTTTGAATGTTTAGTTAATTTTTGACAGCTGTTTTGCTTGGATGTGTTTTGGCTCGTCTTCGATTTTTGCCTATTCCAAAAAAAATGGATCAAAGAATCTGTATCAAATTTTGTGTGAAAAACAAAATAAAGTGCGCGGGACGCATTCCGAATGTTGACTGTGGCATATGGTGAAGCTACCTTGGACCAAAGCAACGTTTATCGGTGGTACAAAAATTTTCTCAGAGGGCCGAGAAGATGTGAACGACGAAGAACGTGCCGGACGCCCGAGCACGTCAAACAACAGACGAAAACATTGATAAAGTGAAGAAAATAGTATTAGCCAATCGTCGAATCACCGTTAGAGAAGTTGCTGAGGACCTAAAAATATCGATTGGCTCGTTGCATTCGATTTTAACCAATGATTTGGGCATGAGTCGGGTCGCCGCGAAATTCGTGCCAAAATTGCTCAATTTCGACCAAAAACAGCATCGCGTTAACATTGCTCAGGAGATGTTGGACTCGGTCCGTGACGACCCAAATGTGCTCCAGAGGGTCATAACTGGTGACGAATCATGGGTTTATGGTTATGACGTGGAAACCAAAAGCTCAATCATCCCAATGGAAGCTGCCGCATGAGCCAAGACCGAAAAAAGCGCGCCAAGTTCGGTCGAACGTGAAGGTTTTGCTCACAGTTTTCTTCGATTGCAGGGGCGTGGTGCATCATGAGTTCTTGCCACAGGGTAGTACGGTCAATAAGGAATATTACCTGCAAGTTATGCGCAATTTGCGCGAAGCAATCCGCCAGAAACGCCCGGATTTGTGGAAGAACAAAAACTGGCTTTTGCACCATGATAACGCCCCTGCTCACACATCGTTGCTTGTGCGCGAATATTTGGCCAAAAACAACACAGTAATAGCGCCGCAGCCACCGTATTCCCCAGACCTGGCCCCCTGTGACTTTTTCCTGTTTGCAAAACTGAAGAGGCCCATGAAAGGACGACGCTACGCCACGATTGAGGAGATAAAGACGGCATCGAAGGAGGAGCTGAACAAGATCACAAAAAATGATTTTTTTAAGTGCTTCGAGGATTGGAAAAAACGTTGGCATAAATGTATTATATCCGAGGGGAATTACTTTGAAGGGGACAAAATAGATATTCATGAATAAATAAATACTTTTTGAAAAAATATAAAATTCGCGATACTTTTTGAACAGACTGCGTATGTCTGCTGTGTGCCGGCATTCCGAGTTAGAGCTCTGAGGAGCATAGACAGTCAAACAGATTATACAATAAAACCCGTCATAATTGTCACAGTCGTGTATTCCTTAAGCCCCCATACCAAAACATTACACTATATTTTAAAAAAGCTTACAATTTTCAAGTAGTTCAAAAAAATAAAATTGTCTTGTCGTCAATTTTTCTTTCCATTGATGGCTTAGACCGGCTCGGAACGAATGTTTATCCCACACAGTCCTGGACATGGTCCCATTGCTTTAAATAGTTTCAAGTTCAAGTTTGTCGAGTGGCCTTTATTTCAAAACTTCGCGTTGGATCGTAAAAACTTTATTGAGAGCACAGGGTGTCTTTGTATATGAATTTATTATTCGTAGGCGGCAGCGGCAGTTGGTAACAGTAACAAGGTCCAATATGACTACCATCTCTCATTAATATCGGTGCGGTGACATGAACTATTTTAGTTGACCATGATTATAATACACATCTTATGAAGTCTCGAGGCCATGTGGATTTGAAAACATTGATTCTGATTAGATTTTTTATAAAACTCTTTAAAGATTTGAAAAACATCGTTCTCTTACCGATTAATTTTAGATTTCTCGTTTCACATCATAAACGTGTATATCTCGATTGATCGTGTCTGACTAAAACACACTAATATAAATTTTGTAGTCGAATACTGACGTTTGAAATACGACTTGCAATGCGTTTTTTGCATCCTTCGAAAGCATTTGTATATACGAGTCATAAAAAAGAAAGTTTGACGGGCGTTAGTATGCTATGTTCATAATATGCAGCGTGTTAGATGGGTATGCAGATATCTTAATATGATTTACAGCAGTATCGATAAAAACTTAACAGTTTTTATAACGGCAGAAATATAATAAAATAATGTACTTTTACAAACTATAAAAGTGCAAGTGAATGTCTTAGTGTGCAAAAAATTAAGAGTTGACGTGTATCGGTAAATGCATCATCATCAAAGATTCTGAAGGGATATATGATTCGTGAGTGAGTCAGATAGAGGTCTATTGTTGTTATTTGAAACGTAATTTGCTCTTGCCGTTTACCTTTGAGTTCGTGATAACTCATTAATGAAGGGACTGTAGAGGAATGTTGCTTAATCAATCAATCCTTGTGACTCGCTAAAAGTATCTCCCTACCTGACGTGAATGCATACATTTTGCATTCTCTCTACCCACGCTTCCCCAGATGCATATTGCTGTCGCGAATATGGAAAGGAAGGTATGTTATTTCTGATTCGTTAATAAATCACTCGGGAATTAAGGTCACTGATTATATTGACCCAAATTAATGCCGCAATAATACCACCATAATAATATCAGCACATTTTAAGCGACAGGCGATAAGCAACCCATATTTATCAATTCAGAAAAACACTGAAGTATTTTTAATTCTTGATATTTTTATTGAAAAATTAAATTAAGCTTTTTAAGAAATCCTTTATTTGTAGTTATGGATGAAGTAGGTTTAAGATAAACCTTGTTTGTTCTGAAGAGATGAGTATACATATAATTTGATTATTTATTTATACTGCCCCCCCTTATCCTTTATCCGCATCCAATGGTCATTAAGGACTGCATTTTGGTACACCAAGTGCAGTGAATATTCTTAATTTGTCATATATAAAGACAACATTATCAGTTTTAATTGTTAGTGTTCTGCTTTTTTTAATGAATTTAAACTGTTGTTTTTTCTTGAAATAAAAACAGAAAAAAGGTTTATTATTATTATTACATATTTAGGCATTATTATCTATCCCTAGTACCTTGATTTCCCTTCATATATCCCCTTCCTTCTAGATCCTCACCCCCCTTACATCCAAAACTCCTCTCCCTATCTTTCTGCCTGTAGTTTAATATATTCTTTTATGCTTTTCTTGTTTCATACATCATTGTTGTAAAAGTACTATCTGCCGACCAATCTAATAGCTGTGAATGAGGTTCGTAGACCTGACCCACTCACACCACTATGTTTCTGGTTGGTTGGAACATATTGCTTTTTAGCAATAAGCCCGCCATTGTACAGATAGCTTAAAATAAAATAAATAAAGTAGGTATGTTTTATTTATTATGCTGTATGAACCGACAAGGGAAAACAAATGTCACGATTTAGCGTAGGTTTGTAATGACATCTAGCACCAATTTAATTACTAACAAAAGCAACATGCACTTCTAGAAATTTTAACGGTAAATGCACGTAGCCAACAATAAGTTATGTATTCAAGGAATGTGGGTGTGTGGTGTTGATAATATTTCCTCAGATTTTCACGATCTCTATCACAGTGTTTCCAGTACTTGCGACAAGTAAACACGTTTATGTATCTACGGATCAGAGATCAGAAAGTTTAGAATTATCTTCAAAGGTTAGATTTACGAGGGCGGATAATAAGAATTCACCAAGAGATAATTTTCTCGGTGTCTCGTACATTAAATTTGTACTTCAAAATTGTCTAGTGTGAATTTAGTACCAGGAAGTTAGAGAAATGAGATATTCGTCGTACAATAGAGACAGATATAACAAGTTTTGGAAACAGTTACCAGCTCAGAACATGATAATGTAGTATTATGTTTGTATCTGACTCATGTTTATTATAATGCAGCTATCTAGTATTCGTATCTGCGTACTATATTCTAAATATACCCAATATAAATTATAGTGACCGATATGTAAAATATCGTGTAACGTTTTGTTAGTGCGTAGGATGTTTTCACTTCGGTCAGGGCCTATGTCAGTACTCTTGACCCTATAATTTACACATTACTCATTATGTTATAAACTAATGTAAATATTATGATTAAAAGATACAAATTCTATCGCTACAGTATAAATAAAAACGTTAAAAAATAAATAACATGTGCCTGTATTCATGCCTTGGTGAATTCGCAATTTTACTATCGAATAAATACATGATACAAATTTGTTTAAGGGTAACAGTTTCACAAAAAAAAAGAAAGAGAATGGAATCATCTTATTACCTGATTTTGTGAATAAAATTATTAATGAGCTAAACTCAAAGGAGTACCAGCATGAGCTAGTGACATTCATCATCATCATACCATATCCGCTCCCTATGTGGGGCTTATGGAATCCACAAACTGCCTCCAGGCAAGCGATCGGCCGCCAGCTCCCGTGCATCCTCCCATGTCAAGTCCACGTCCCGCAGCACTGCCGACGAATTGTCAACAGTGGACGACCAGGACGCCGAGAACCTGATGCCTTGTAAAATAGGCAAGCATGGTTAAGGCTCTCGGGAGGCACACGTGGTATATGGCCTAGCCAGCCGAAACGCCTGACAGAAGAACCTAAATTCAATTATTTTAGCGAGCAATCAATTTTCAAATGCTTTCATGAATTCATGTTGATTTTTAGCCGTTCGTTTTGACAAAGTTCCCTGATGTTTGTCGCACAGATAGGAAGGTGCAATTTGCAATTACCACTAATTTGTCTCATGGTTTAGTCTGGTCTGGTGCTGGTTGGAGCAGCGTGGGTGTGGGACTCCTGGCAGTGTGTTGTGTGGCGTGTGGCGGTGGGGTGGTGGAGTCTGCCATACAACTAGTATGGTCTGCTTTCTAAAACCGCCCGCTTGTACTGTTATGTCTCTATAGTCTATATCTATACCGACTTAGTGTGGCGGGTCAACGCTCCCCATCTGACATACTCAGCCTTGCTAGGGCTGCTCTTTCGTAAACCCGAAAGATCCAATCTTTGAAATTGATGTTCAATGATTTTAATGATTCTTGAGTAACGGTGACTCTTTGGGTGTCACCTATCAAACTTTTTGGCAGGTTGTTTGAGAAGATGCTGCCAGATAGCTTGAGGTGCATCACGGAATTTACGATACTATTTTCTTTCTGATACATATATCTGACCACGTCGAGTACATTGTACTCGTATGTTGCTAGAATTTATAGGTTCTTTTTATTGTTCCTGAGAGCTTTGCTGCAATGAAATTAAGGGTCTTAATCTCTAAAAGAATCAGATATTATTGATATCCCAACAGAGACAGAGAAACTCTGGAAACTCTGGAAACAAATGTGGGTTATCTAGGCGTTTACAGGGCTTATGACCTGTCATTGGCTGGGTTAAGTAGCCACTTGATGTACTACAACATTACCCATTCCGCCCATCATCTGACAACCATATATGACAAATTTTTGAAACTACTATATATATCGAGTTGGTACAGAAGTATCCACATTTGAGTTGGTTTATCGACAGTTTTTAAACATTTTTTTCCTCTAGTGACATCTGTTGAGAAGCTTGTTAAGCATTTTTTTTGGCAATCTTCTTCATTGGTGTAGGTAAGGCTCTTTCCGAGCTTTATTACTTACTAAAAGACGCCTAAAGATGTCTCTCCAATTTTTGTTTCTCTCTCAATCAATTCTCTGTCTCTGTTGGGATATCAATAATATCTGATATCAGCCCAGCATGGGTATAATCCAGTAATGTGTCTACAAGTATTTGTATACGTTCAAAATGTTGTCTAAAAGAATCACTGTGGTTTCGGTTTATCGTGGTTAAACAATACAATAAATTGTGATTGGTCCTCTTTTCAAACGCTGACTGGTGTTTAAATATATATTATAACGTTGTTGAAGGTCTGTCTGTTGATTTTACGACTTGGTCTTGATATCAGAATATTTATTATCTATTGAGACTTACTTGTTACCGACTGATATAAGCAACTGTAAGTTTAAGATAATTATCGTTGTAACGCTTAATTTATTCACGACAATTTGTAACGATAAAATTATGCATAACGTAAACAAGGTAGTTATCCATTACAAGCATAAAACAAAATGTCAGGATAATATTATGAATTGTAGACTTCAAGAGTTTAGAGCTGAGACTATGTAACAAAATATCTGATATTAAGACTTAATAGGCATTAAAAAAAACTATCGCTTTATGGAAAATAAACTCATTATAATGAAAGAAAAAGTGGGATTGTATCAATTTTTTACATAGATACTGATTACATACATTATTTAAAGTATGTAGATACTGATTAAAAATGTTAATTATGTGTGGGGAAAAAATAAGTGCGTTTATTTAATTGTTATAAATTATTTGAACCTGCATCTGCAGTCTCATTATTGCACTGAATTATTGAGAGTGAAGAATAATGACTGTAGTGGAAACAGTTTAAAAAACAACGGTCACGAGTTTTTGGTAAAAATATTGTAATATTTTATAAGTACCTGTTTTTCATAATTAAACAACTTAAAAATATTAATTCACATAATAACTGAAGACATTTAAGACTGAAGGTAGACAATTCACCTTTGGGACATTCGAAAACGCGTGGACCTATTCGAGAATATATTTTTTGGCAATATATATTATACATCGTGTAACAAAACTCGATGTACAAGCGAAAAACCAGTGAATCTACATACAATTTGTTTTTTTAAAATTTATTTGAGCCATAGATTTCGATAAGTTTTTTTTCTCGATATATTTTGCAAATTATTAACAAATATAAATTATTTAGTCAAATTAATACCATCCGTAAAGAATCGAAACAAAAAATCGCACTTGAATAAGAATTTGTGCAATTTCACTTAATCTGTGATACTTATAAAAGCTTTTATGAAAAAGAAAAAAACTTTTTTTTTCAAGCACATTCAAACAGATTCAAAATCAATATTACAAACTCGGCTCTAAATGTGATATAGATTCACCGGTTTTCAGGTTGTACTACGAGTTTTGTTACTCCATGTATAGATGGACAGTCAGCTACCATTTGGTTATGCGAAAACCAGTATACGAAATGCGATAAAAAATTTTTAATTTTAAAATTCTACCATAAACCACCTCAGTACCTCTTTGATTATTATCCGCAGCTTTCCACGTTTATCACGTTCTTTATCGACTTTTCTCAACAAAAATGTTAATGTTCAAATCGCATTTTGCTTACAATATGTTTGATTATCCACGGACTGTAAAATTAGTACAAAATTTTATAAAAAACTTTTGGTTGTCTGTAAAGTCGGTTTACGGACGATAATTTTACGTGATAACGTCATAAGAAAACATTGATGGAAAATAGCATACTTTTATGAATTGAATTGAATTATTATTACTGAGTTATCATTATTTTGTATAATACAAAGCAGGAGTTAGTTGAAAATTACAATTTTTTCCATTATTTTTTTTTTTGTTTTTTTCTTCTTGTGTGCTGCTTCTGTCTCCCTTCTACTCGGACGCATCGGCCGATGGAGTGAAAGAGAGATAGATGCGTCACAAACCGAACGCTTAGGCCGATCGTGCCTCTCTATCGCTTGTTCCGCGCTCTCGCTTGCACACTCGGCTCAGGCGGAACGTGGCAATGAGTCATGCTTTTTCATCGATTTATTAGACGATATCACGTCAAAATATCACAACTTTTATTGAAGAAATTTCATCGCTTTTAGTTCAAATGATCTGCGATAGCCACGCGATTAAGATCCAGAATAGATCAACAGATGCTGTTAATCTTGTATTATATTATTCTTCTACAATAACTTAACTATGCGGGAGAGCCGTTATACAAGGAAATGAACTGCAAAATAAAATCTTCTCTCCCACTAACTAGTAGACACTAGATCTAATAATATCGCAGATAAACATAGATACTTTACACTCCGCTTTCTACTGTTGCATTGTATTATTTTATCTTGACAGACTGTAATAAATTTGGTGGCTAGAGTGTACAGCCCACTTTATACGGAACAGAAAACTGTACAGTTTCTTGTACAGTTTCAAACTGTCCCGTATAAAACGAAAACTGAATGGAATACTGAATGATCGGTGCGACGTTTGGCTGACCTGACAGGTAATGTTTTTTTTATGTAAACGTAGGTTTTTTATGTAAAGTAGATTAAATAGGGTTCTTCCCGATAACACGAATATTCTTAAAAACGTTTATAAATACTTAAAGTATATTTTTACAATTCCAACGATATAAAACACAATGATCAAAAATGTTGTTTTCAATTATAAATTTATGTTTTAATAACACGAAAATACGAATGATTTTTAACGCCCGTTATTGGTTAATAACGTCATACCCGTCCAACATGAAAGGCGTGAAATTCATTACGAAGTGAGCGCCTATATTGCATGCGCGCCAAATTAAGGATTTTGCGAGCGATTTGAAAAAGTGCTATTTCAAACCGCGCTAAAAAATTCATATGAAATCGTAAAAATTAAAAAATAATTCCCTTGATATTGTAATTTTTCAATCAATTTTTTGAAATAAAAAAAAAAATCGGAAAGAACCCTATTGTATTTTTATAGCTTTTGTAAGTTAGTAGAATTAATACAAAAAACAGAAAAAATTGCTACACATCCGATAAACGAGAACTTTTTTAACTTTAAAAACAAAAGCGGAATTTAAAGGCTGTAATTGATCATTTTATCTAACTGTTTTAGTTCAAAAGTATTTCTTCCGGTAAGAAGCGTTGTGGCGTATGTATAATACGTCCTTCCATTAAAAGGTCGTTAACTGTAGGGCTGGTGTTGAGGAAATATTGACCTTATCTACATCAAAGATGGCATACATATTTGATGTGTCCTCGTATATTTAAAAAAAAAAAGATTGCTGTGTAATTCTGTAATTTGATGTACAATATAGATATAATGGCTGATGTTCCAATTTAAAAGTAAAATATAAAAATAAATAAATTTTAAATAGGAAGGACGGCATGCTTACAATGCCGCATGGAAAATGGAAGACTGAAAATAACAGATATTAAAATATTTATTCATTTATGATTCATTTTCCATTGATGAAAAACTCCTTGTCTATTTATTAAAAATGCTCAGAATTATTTTCACATAGATTATTTATTACATTATATTTCATTTAATTTCTTTAGTTTTATGTCAAGTAGGTACCTACTAAACTTATTAATGAATTGTTTTTTATTTGATGCTGCCAAAGGTTCATTATGATAATTAAATTTGCATCAGAACTTCAATTTCAATAAATTTAGGTAACACAGCGCACAGCCTTACACTTAATTTGAATTATAGCGCGTTGCTATAGTAATTTGGCCGTACCGTAATGAAGCACGTCTGGGAGACTAAAGCCTCCTTTAGAACGGTAAATTAAATCAATATGTAGGCGCTTTGAGCAATAATTTTCAGACGACAATTTATATTGAAAATAAATTCGTTTTTCTTCAAGGTTTTCTCTACGTTTTGTTTGTAAATTTTAAAATATTAGATCAATTCACCATCTACTTCAGAAAAGATACATATCTAGTGAAGTATGCTAGAAATATTTAGCTTGTAAATTCGAACAAGAATTTCAGAGAGGTGACATTCCATACTTGAAAAATGTTACCGTGTCTGAGGTGTCTAGTTACCCACTACGTCACTCGCTACGTCATTAATAGGCATCTACGTCATACGTTTCGTTTATTGACCTAAGTGCTGGAGTCTTCAATTCGTTTTCGAAGACTTGTAAGTCTTTTTTTTAAAATACGTATTTTAATCTTATTTCGTCCTGTTAATTTTATTTTTTTATGCAAAATACCTATATTGCTTAGTGTTATAAACTTTGCACAAATATTGTACCGAAAAAAAAAGAGATTTTTAGTTAATATGTTATTCTATTAAAAATGGATCGCAGTTAATAATTAACGAATAAAGAAATAAAAAAACTCTGACAAATTTACTTGGCTGAAGAATAATACTTTTATCAGGAACGCACAACGATACTATAGGGCGGCTGAATGTTTCATCATCACCATTACGAATAAATTTTCGGGATAGTTTTCTCTAAACGAGGCCTTAAGTGTTAAGTAAGAGGGTAAGTCTAGTGCGTACTTGATGGTATAAGTAGTAGATAAGCGTACTTGTATAAAACCAGTTGGGTAGTCATGATAATATGTCAATGTGCCAAAAGAAGTCAGACAGCATGTATTTGGCAGGGTAGGTGGTATGTATTTGTTATACATAGTATATGGTGACCTCGTACACCTGCCTTGTGTCAGGTGGGATTTTCGAAACTGGGAAGGCTGGATAAAACGGGTTACTAGAGTATTTTTCAACCC